>CABFOW010001791.1:111426-128703 GCA_902141385.1 Timema californicum
AACAGTTACTATATCTACTTTCATAGGAAGAACCTTATCTGACAGCTAGAACACTTACTAGATCTACTTTCATAGGAAGAACCTTATCTGACAGATATAACAGTTTCTAGATCTACTTCTATAGGAAGAACCTTATCTAAAAGCTAGAACAGTTACTAGATTTACTTTCATAGGAAGAACCTTATCTGGCAGCTGGAAAAGTTACTAGATAAACTTTCATAGGAAGAACCTTATCTGAAAGCTAGAACAGTTACTAGATCTACTTTCATAGGAAGAACCTTACCTGACAGCTATAACAGTTACTAGATCTACTTTCATAGGAAGAACCTTATCTAAAAGCTAGAACAGTTGCTAGATTTACTTTCATAGGAAGAACCTTATCTAAAAGCTAGAACAGTTACTAGATAAACTTTCATAGGAAGAACCTTATCTGGCAGCTAGAAAAGTTACTAGATAAACTTTCATAGGAAGAACCTTATCTGGCAGCTGGAAAAGTTACTAGATCTACTTTCATAGGAAGAACCTTATCTGGCAGCTAGAACAGTTACTAGATAAACTTTCATAGGAGGAACCTTATCTGACAGCTAGAGCAGTTACTATATCTACTTTCATAAGAAGAACCTTATCTGACAGCTATAACAGTTACTAGATCTACTTTCATAGGAAGAACCTTATCTGGCAGCTAGAAAAGTTACTAGATAAACTTTCATAGGAAGAACCTTATCTGGCAGCTAGAAAAGTTACTAGATAAACTTACATAGGAAGAACCTTATCTGGCAGCTAGAAAAGTTACTAGATCTTCTTTCATAGGAAGAACCTTATCTGGCAGCTAGAACAGTTACTAGATAAACTTTCATAGGAGGAACCTTATCTGGCAGCTAGAAAAGTTAATAGATCTACTTTCATAGGAAGAACCTTATCTGACAGCTAGAACAGTTACTAGATCTACTTTCATAGGAAGAACCTTATCTGACAGCTAGAACAGTTACTAGATCTACTTTCATAGGAAGAACCTTATCTGACAGCTAGAACAGTTACTAGATCTACTTTCATAGGAAGAACCTTATCTGACAGCTAGAACAGTTACTAGATCTACTTTCATAGGAAGAACCTTATCTGACAGCTAGAACAGTTACTAGATCTACTTTCATAGGAAGAACCTTATCTGACAGCTAGAACAGTTACTAGATCTACTTTCATAGGAAGAACCTTATCTGACAGCTAGAACAGTTACTAGATCTACTTTCATAGGAAGAACCTTATCTGACAGCTAGAACAGTTACTAGATCTACTTTCATAGGAAGAACCTTATCTGACAGCTAGAACAGTTACTAGATCTACTTTCATAGGAAGAACCTTATCTGACAGCTAGAACAGTTACTAGATCTACTTTCATAGGAAGAACCTTATCTGATAGCTAGAACAGTTACTAGATCTACTTTCATAGGAAGAACCTTATCTGACAGCTAGAACAGTTACTAGATCTACTTTCATAGGAAGAACCTTATCTGACAACTAGAACAGTTACTAGATCTACTTTCATAGGAAGAACCTTATCTGGCAGCTAGAACAATTACTAGATCTACTTTCATAGTAGGAACCTTATCTGACAGCTAGGACAGTTACTAGATCTACTTTCATAGGAAGAACCTTATCTGACAGATAGAACAGTTACTAGATCTACTTTCATAGGAAGAACCTTATCTGACAGCTGTAACAGTTACTAGATCTACTTTCATAGTAGGAACCTTATCTACAGCTAGAACAGTTACTAGACCTACTTTCATAGGAAGAACCTTTTGACATTTATCATCGATGTATATAAAATAACAATATAGTAATTAGTTATCGGTGATGGCCACTAAATATATTTGTACTATTTTCTAAAAAACCCTTCCTATAAAAATTGGGGAATATACAGAGGCTCGTAGTCTGTAGACACTATGTCTTGCATACTAAAAAGTCCTGTTTGCAATTCTCACGTCTAAGTGTCATTTTTCAATTTACGAATACTGTCAGTATATCAAACAAATCTCATTCACAAATAATTATATAAAATACTTAACAAAATAAGACAAAATTTGTCAACAAATCAAATGCAGGCTTACCAAAATATTTCATAGAGATCAGACTCTTTATGTTATTTTGTTGGTGGAAAATACGCCCCAAGGGCGAGTGGCTTAGGAAATATTTTAAAGGAAGATGCATTCACGTTAGTTTGGAGAGGGTGCGAGAAAAATACTTGCATTGCATCCGGCCAGGATTCGAACCTTGTCCTTCTTGTCACGAGTAATTCGGTTTCTATTTGGGTTTGTTACCTAAGACCATGCGCTAAGCATCTCTTGGATAAATTTTGGTTTCCCTTGTTTGCAGTTTACTGTCTGTGGGAACATATTTGTCTGTAATATTTTCTAGCGGAGACTCCCCAGTCTCCAAGGCCAACGCCCCCCCGGGAGGTGAATGGGGAGCAGCGTCTGTTTAACGGTGACTCCGCCGGCCATGACTCGAGGTTGGTTGGGCCCTTGGACCGGTCCTTCCAGCGACCATCGGACATCGAGAAACACACTCCTACCCCTGTTGTCAGACGCAACAGTGTCGGTTCACCACCGTCGAGGTCTAGTCTCGAGCGTCCATCTGCCCATGCGTTCAGTGATGTGTTAACTGAACGCGAGCGTGGTTTATCCCAGAACACCATGACACCGTCAGAAGCACCTTCTTTTGGTGATATTAACGTAACTCAGTCAGGAGATAGGGAACATTCTAAAAACGAACCGACGCTTGCGGGAAGGTTAGAAACTGTCGTTGATGTGAGTCAGCTTTGTAAAGACGGTCTGAAGTCGTCTCTCGAGGTTGGTACTCCAGATACTAGTGACGAACATGGCTGTGATATTGAACCAGACTTTGTAGATAGCGGTGAAGGTATTTCCTTGTATCATTCGCAAACAATTGTTAACAAAGAGTCCAGTAGTTCACAGGAAAGTTTTGATCACGAGAATGACTTTCTCGGGTACCAAGATTTTGAGAATATCCCTCCGATAAATGATATTATTAATTCTAAAGACGGATCACCGGAATGTAGTGTAATAGTTAGTGAAGTCGCAGAAGATATTAGTTTAAGTAAAAATGTTAGTTGTGTGGAAGAACTCGAAGATTTCAATGAAAGTGTGAATACTTCACACACAGGTGTACTTAATAGTTCCGAGGTTGGTACGGCGACCGGTAGAAACGTTAAAGACAGTGTCGACACCAAACTACAAGAAGATTTGGATCCAAGTACAGATTTAAATGATTTCAGGAAACTTCCCAGTGTCAATTCAACGGACAAATCTGTTAATCTTAACCTAGAGTCCCCATCCAAAACAAAGTTTAAACCTGACATAGAAACGGAACCTAAAGAAGATCGGAATGAAAGTTTTGATGATTTCGGCAATTTTGCGAGTGTTGTGCCACTAAACGGTCTCGGTGTACCCGCAAGGGGTGACGGTGAGGTAGACTCGTACGACACAGAATGGGGGGCTTTCGGAAGTCCCAAAGGTGCGGAGGAAGGTGGGTTTGCGGAATTTGCATCCCCCGTGAGCGAACAAGTGTTTGAATCACGCGAGTGGGCGGCCGTTTCAGCTGTGCAGGATCCTGCGCTCGGTAGTGGTCTCAGACTCTTGGAGGAAGACTTTGATGACTTTGAGGTTGCCGAGTTCCAGTCGATTTCTCCAGTTCAGAAAGAAGAAACCGGTGTGGTGAGTTTAGTGTTTAGGTACTTACCCATTTTAAATGAGTTCTGCCTGACTGGCCACCACCATTAATTTTTTCTAGGGGAATAGGCCCAGTTTGACTGGGGACTCTGTGTGTAGCATAGACAGGCGAGTTAGTTTGGGTTCATCGGTGACCTGGTGGTCTAGGGACTTTTGTGGTGAGGGTCCGGGGTTCAATCCTCGGTCCCGTCACAGATTTATCTGATTACCAAACCCTTCCCTCACCTCTGACAAGACATCTTGTGAATGTGGGGAATGCCAGGCCTCCACCGTGGTTCGGATTCCATGTTAAACTGTAGGTCCTCCATTTCATCTCACAATCACCCTACCATTACACATTAGCGTAAGTGAGTATAACCCGAACGGGTAGTAAGATGCGGTAGTAGTAGTGGTAGTAGTAGTAGTAGTAGTAGTAGTAGTAGTAGTAGTAGTAGTAGTAATAATAATAATAATAATAATAATTATTATTATTATTATTATTATTATTATTAATAATAATAATAATTATTATTATTATTATTATTATTAATTATTATTATTATTATTATTAATAATTATTATTATTATTATTATAATAATAATAATAATAATAATAATAATAATAATAATTATTAATAATATTATTATTATTATTATTATTATTATTATTATTATTTAGCGCAAGTGTACCTAGGCCAAACCTGGGGTTTGCGAAGAGTCCTGTGAGGGGTCAGCGATCAAATATACATTTTAAAGATATTTTTATATGTATTTTCTTATCACTATGAATAATATTCTCTACTCACAATTTTTTAAACATCTCTTTTTCCATTACTATCCAACCAAACATGTCTTCATTTATTGATATGAAATGGGTTCTGTATAGCACTAGAAATGTGTGTGCAGGGTTTTAATTGCCCCTCGCATGGCGGAGGAAATTAGGGAGCCCGTCGAATGGAAAAGGCCGAGAACCACTGCCTTGTATTATTACACATACACACACATTCATACATACATATAAATATTTTAATAGCTTTGCATCTTACTACGGGTTCATCTTATACACATATGTACATTACCTTAATGAGTTAGGTATGAAGAAGATTGAGTTTAGAGGAAGTGTGCCCACATTTGTGTGGAGAAAGCATGGAAAACCATTTAGGAAAAATCACGTTCATCATACCCGACCCGAATTCGAGCCTCAATCTCCCCATCGTCGGCAATCTATACTATTGTGAGAGTGGTGCCTAAGACCATGTGGTCACTGAAGCAGGTGACACATTATTAATCTCCGAGATTACTTTCCCAGAACTTAAGTTGGTTATTAATTTCATAAAGATAAAACTGTCTTGAGCAGACAGATGTGAGACGCCACGACATCAGACACACAACTTGTTATCCAGGTGTCGGCGCGGCTGGAGTCCATGTTGCTGGCGGTGTTCCCGGCGGCGCGAGACGCCAACCCTTGCCCCGCGGACCCGGAGGTCTTGGGTCGTAGCGCGGTGTGGGGCAGGTTGCGGGACCTGGAGACCAGCCACGCCCTGTCCTACCACTGGGTCGGTTCGTCCGCCAACAAACTGCTGCTGGCGGCGCTTGGCGTCGACGCCAGGAACATTGTGAGTACCGCTCAGCTCTCGTGTGCCGAGCCTAGCTCTGTAATCCTCTCTCGTCCCTCGGGCTGTCTTGCGGTAATATTCCAGGACATTTAATTTCAGTGATTATTTGTTATTCGTTAAATAAGTGCCCTAAGTGCAATATAGTACAGTAGAACTCTGATAGTTCCAGTCAAACTCGCCTCAAATTATTGAAAACTTAAACTAAACGGGACAACCGAATTGAATGAGAATAATTACATATAAGTATTTCCTTCTTTTCTTTCTGAATTTCTCTTTCATCAGAATCTGTACATCCAGGAAGTTGTATTGTCATGTTCTCCTTCTTAAAGAAACCACTACTCAGATCCTTGCTAAGTAAAAGGATTTATGCCAGCCGCGTCCCTCCCTCGAATTTTTAAAGAGGCTCAAACTAATCAACATTTAGAACTCTTTGAGGCTTTTACTCTCTGACCTTAAATAAACACGATAGTGTTGTAGAGAATAAGACGCAGATAAAAATGAACACTGTTAATACACATTCACAAACATTTAAATGTTTTATAATCTCACTCGGCTACTTTCTGAGGAAGGTCGTCGAAATGTTTGTTGCTTTGAGGTTATGCACTTTCTCCATAAAACATTGAATTAAGAATGAAAGGGCACACATTTATCAAACAATTGAAGATCCAAAAGTTTATGTTTGAATAAACAGTAGCTCTCAAGGCATGCCGAACACTTTATTCACCGGAATAGAACAAGGTTCTGTGCCAATGAACGCTCAAGATAAAGTTGTGTGTTTGTGAATATTGAGAGCTCTAGATTCTCAATATTTTATATCTAGGTAGTCTTGGGGGTCAACCAATCTCCCAGTGTATGAATAACACGCTCAGGGTGACCGGGCGGTCTAGGGGTAAGGTGTCAGACTTCTATGCTGGCGGCCGGGGTTCAATCCTCGGTCCCGGCACAGATTTATCTGATTACCAAACCCTTCCTTCACCTTCCGACAAGACATCTTGTGAATGTGGGGAATGCCAGGCCTCCACCGTGGTTCAGATTCCACGTCAAACTGTAGGTCCTCCATTTCATCTCACAATCACCCTACCATTACACATTAGCGTAAGTGCGTGTAACCCAAACGGGTTGTAAGACGCGGTGATAATAATAATAATAGTAATAATAAAAAGAAGTTCAGATTGAATGGGAGATTGGTTGATGTCTGAATGTCGACTCTATGTTTACAGCTATGAAGATCTGTCCTAGGGCCATATTTAATTATTCACAGTTAGTATATGAGTGACTGACGCACATTCACTAGCCAGTAGGTCCCAAGCACCAGTAGCCCAGGTGTGTAGTGTGTTTGTTAAGTATGAAATATTAGCCCTGGCATCGGTAAAAGTCACAACTTTATATGAAAAGATGGGTGTGTTCCTATTTTATATGAAAAGATGGGTGTGTTCCTATTTTATATGAAAAGATGGGTGTGTTACCTATTTTATGCTTTCCCGTTATCCTGGACCTAGTAAGTGATGCCTGGTTGTTCTGGGCCGCAGTTGTTCGGCGCTCGGTGGAATGTTTCTATGCCAAGGTACGCGGCCAACCTGGGGCTAAGTCCCCTTGAACCGGTGCGGGCCAGCGAGGGCCCCCCCGGTGCTCCGACCGGCCAAATAACCGCTACCAAGCTTGAGGTGGGTATCAGAATAATTCTCAACAGTGTTTACTTTTGTGTGAGTCTATGATATATTAGCATTATTGCTGAACCAGGTGTTATTTTGCTTTATGATGGGTATATTTTACATCCATCACCATCAACTGTTCTCGGCCTGTGTCTGGACCAGTTTAGTAAAATGCCTCCATTATTACTCTTCCTTTAAGAGGCAATTATATTATGTTTGGAAGAAGGTACAGGAAAGGTGAATAGAAACATATAAAAGGGGGGACAAACATAATATGGCCTTTACAATGAAAAGAAGAACACAGTTCACACTTTACACTGCTGACCAATGGACAAAGAGGTAATGGATGTCTCTTAAAGAAAATTTTATGAGCACAAATTATGTTCAAATAATAATATTATTTTATCTGTTAACACATTTTAGTTCTTATAAAATATTGGATTTATTGAAAGGAGATCCATCGTCGGTCAAAATTTAAACTGAACTCTTTAATTTTGAAACTTGCTTCCGTGGTCCGATGCTCTGAAAGGCATCCCGGCTGCAATAGATTGAAGACAAGGAGATGGGGTTTGAATCCCGGTCAGGGGTACTGAGGGTGGTTTTTCCTGAATGGTTTCCCGCCCTCAAAAATGCGAGAACAGTTCCTAAAACTCCCCTCATCCTTAACATAATAAGTATATAGGGGTACAACCCGAGCAAGTAGTGATTCAATGTGCTAAAAAAAAAAGTTTATCAGTGAAAACACAAATATATATTTTCTTGATAGATTTTTTCTTCTTCTCCAGGAACCAGTAGTGCCAGCGGCCCAATTTGACTGGAACGGGAGTGGTTTGGTGAATCCCCTGGATTGTGAGTATTGCCACGAACCAAGACTAACGATGGACCATACCACTCATCTCCCTTCACATATCTGTGTGTTTTATCTACATACAATCACTAGAGAATAATTTACCAGCAATTGTTTTAAAATCCTAGTCGGGTTTTTATTTCCTGCGTCATAAACATTTGTATCACTAGCCCGGAATGTGGTGGATAGTAGGTTACAAATAAAACCGGCCCGGAAATGAAGCCGGGCCAAAGGTTTGAAAGTACATCAATTTTAGCTAAAACCCGCCTCTGTGGCGTAGTTGGCTAACGCGCTTGTCGTGTTGAGCTCGACTGCTGAGGACAGGGAGATCGAGGTTCGAAATCTCGGTCGGGTGAACTTTTTTTTCCTTAAATGGTTTCCCACTCTCCCTCCACGAAAATGCGGGTTCACTTCCTCTAATTCAACCTTCCCAATTCCCAAGCCATTAGAGTAATTAGTACTTAAAGCGTATAACCCGGACGGGTAGTAAGACGCGGTGGTAAATATTATTAATTTTAGCTAAAATGGAATGAGAATGTATCAGCGATCACACAGTTCAAGGTGTCATTATCTTTTTAGACTGAATTGCAAGTGACAGGGAGGTCTTGAGGTTTGAATCTCGACCAGGTGCACTAGGGGTGGTTTTACAAATGTTATTTATCGTTGTATAGTTGGTTTTTCTATTCCCCCCTTCATGCAAATGCAGACACACTTCTTACTAACTAACTCCCACTCATGCGGTCTAAGGCGTCACTCTTATAATGGACTGGACTGCCGATGACAAGGTCAGGGTTTAAATCCTGGTTGGGTTTACTGAAGGTGTTTTTTTTTTCATAAATATTATTCAACTTTCCCTTTATGTAAATGCGGGTACAGTTTATCTAAATCCAACCATCCTCACTCCCAACACAAATTATGTATACAACCCAAATGAGTAATAAGAATCTGTGACAAAAAACAATTTCCTCCCTGAGTGACCTGGCAGTCAAAGTGTAAGGTGTTAGACTTCTGTACTGGAGATCTCTGGTTCAATCCTCGGTCCCGGCACAGATTTATCTGATTACCAAACCCTTCCTTCATCTCTGACAAGACATCTTGTTAATGTGGAGTGGGGAATGCCAGGCCTCCACCGTGGTTCGGGTCCCACGTTAAACTGTAGGTCCTCCATTTCATCTCACAATCACCCTACCGTTACACATTACTGTAAGAGCGTATAACCCGAACGGGTGGTAAGACGCGGTGCTAATAATAATAATAATAATAATAATGTTAATAACCTTCATGTTAAAGATATAAATTAATATATTGTGTTTTAAATTCTTTGAACTGTGACTGACAAAAATTACCCTTGCGGTCACATATTCTGACTAATATTGCCTTGATCTCTCTCTCTCCCCTTGACCCCCTCTCACACCCTGTCCTTGCTCTGTGGACATCTTTTATAAGCCGCACATTCGAGTCTACTTCATCTCGACTTGAGTAACCTAACCTCGTCCCCGGCCGGTGCGTGGAACCTCACCCGTGAGTATCTCTCGCTCTGGATGTTGTAGTTTGGGCTGCCATGTGTAATCTATTAAAGGACGAGCATGTTTGGAGCTGCCCTGGGCAGATAATATGCTGCGCATGCTTCCCGCCCCGCCAACTACAACTATTTATTTATGAAAAAAAATAGTGCTAAAAATAACATGATTTAAAAAAACATATCTTAATGGAACAATATATAAATTCTTTAAAATACACCGAAGAACATTTAAAATCAGAGTTAAGAATATCATCTATTAAATTCACACCGACCCATTTTGGTGGCCGCATAGTGTAAGGCGTCACTCTCACAAGAGAACTAGACTGCCGACGACACGGAGATTGTGGTTCGACTCTTGGTTATGTGCACGGAGGGTGGTTATTTCAAAATTGTTTTCTACTACACCTACATGCAAATGCAGATACACTTCTTATAAATGAAACCATCAATGTAGTTAGTACATAATGCGTATAACCTGGACGGGTAGTAGGGCCCCGTGCTAATAAAGTATTTACACCCTGACATCAAGCTCTGTTTTATTGGAGATTCGCTTATTAGTACATACCGGGGTTGTCTTCCTTTTTTATGTTAGGTTTGTAACTTTGCTTTACAATAAATTAAGAATCAAATAGCCAAAGCTATTATATTTGTTACTGGTGACCTAGGGGTCTAGGGGTAAGGTGTCAGACTTCTGTGCTGGCGGCCGGGGTTCAATCCTCGGTCCCGGCACAGATTTATCTGATTACCAAACCCTTCCTTCACCTCTGACAAGACATCTTGTGAATGTGGGGAATGCCAGGCCTCCACCGTGGTTCGGATTCCACGTTAAACTGTAGGTCCTCCATTTCATCTCACAATCACCCTACCATTACACATTAGCGTAAGTGTGTATAACCCGAACGGGTAGTAAGATGCGGTGCTAATAATAATAATATTATTATATTTGTTTTACTATGTATTTAGCTGCATCTAGATACCATATTCTGAAAATTTAAAAATGACACCTGGACACGGGAATCGAACCCAGGACCTTTGGGTTTAGTACTCCAATGCTCTAACCTCTGAGCTATCCAGGAATAGTCCCGTGTCCAGGGTAATTCTTCACTCGTATTTTAAGGCAGAGTGTATGATAGACGTTCGGAAACCATCATCTACACATATGTAATCAATTAAGACCCACAAGCGATCAGAAAACGCAACCACCTTCGACTACAATAAATTGCGTCTACCAAAATAGGGTATTTTACTTAGTGATCCACTCTTCTATTTAAAATAAATTCTCAATGTGGCCCTTCAATTAAAAATTTTGTCCATGTCTGGTATTGAGTAAAGAGAATAAAGACAGCCAGCCATATGAGAGTAATATTTTAATATTATTTTACGTATGAACTAAAGTGCATCAAGCATGTTATAATATGTAATTAAATAAATAAATGTGATGGAACGAATCTCAAATAAAAGTAGAAACACTAAAACATATTTACAAACTCTTACATTTCAATGTCACACAGCAGCTTCTTCAGGAGATAAGACTTCACAGGAATTTGGACTCAGTTGTATCAACCTATATGTTTAATAGGTGTGTGTGCGTGCGCGCGAGGCTTCAAAAACTTCATCTTTGCTTTGAATATTTGTTCGCCTTGACTTTCAATTTGAAATTAAAATTCTGTGTTCGACAACTACGAAGCTTCACCAAAAAAAGAACATTTTAAGTTAAACACACGTTTATGTTGTTTTGTTTTTTTTCTGCTGATATTTTCATCACAAGTTATTGTTCACATAAAATAATTATCTAATAGAATTCATTTAAATTATTAAGATGAAATATATTAATTATATTTGAAATGTAGCGTTTTTGATTAGCTATATTTAATACCTAAATTCACAAAGTTATGCAAAGTATTATATTTTTATCCAATATTAAACATTATTTTTTTAAATATTCAAACTTCGCTTCGGCTCAAGGTATATTTAATATCATTTAATTCAACCTCGCTTTGAATCCACAAAAGTGAACTTCACACACACACACTCCTACATTAGAATATTGACGTGTTTGTATACAAGTGTGTGTTTACTTTTATTTGTGATTTATTTTTCAACAGTTCTATCGTGTTGACCCGTGTTTCGCATGATGTGGCATATAATATTTTTAACAGTAGCCCCCTACCCCCATCATGTGCTTCACAAACCTGGCGGGAGAATTAAGAAACCCCCCCCACCCCGCCGAGTGTTCTTGAATAACCTCAAGAAATCAGCAGCTGTGGCTGGAAAAAAATGACAATAGTTTACAGGAAAATAGTAGGTATGAGACCTTAGAATCCTTAGAAAACCTAAGGATACTCAAGATTAGAGGATTCGAGAACATTTTGTATTCAATATTAAAATTTTTAAATATATAGTTTCTTTCAATTCAAGTGAAATTCTGGTGGCCTGGCAGTCTAGGGGTAAGGTGTCAGACTTCTGTGCTGGGGGTCCGGGGTTCAATCCTCGGTCCCGGCACAGATTTATCTGATTACCAAACCCTTCCTTCACCTCTGACAAGACATCTTGTGAATGTGAGGAAAGCCAGGTCTCCACCGTGGTTCGGATTCCACGTTAAACTGTAGGTCCTCCATTTAATCTCACAATCACCCTACCATTACACATTAGCGTAAGTGTGTATAACCCGAACGGGTAGTAAGACGTGGTGATAATAATAATAATAATAATAATAACTATGTGAAATTTGTTATAGAGCTCTAACACTGCTTATTAATGGATCAGAACCTATTATATTATAGGATGAGCTTAACAACCAGGCCCCAGACCAGTAATTTAACACTTGACTGAGTGTATGAATCTAATAATTAATGTATTATAAAAATAATGCTAACATTTAGTTACTGTTTGTATTTTTGTTATTCCATTAGATTTCCAGTTCTTCTTATGTTTGGCATTTTTTCCAAAATTTAGATTGGAGATTCGAATTCGTAAAATAGTTGATTTGACCCAATTTGGGAAAATAGTTTGACACATTATAAATTAAGTTATTGTTTCTTTTGGAAAGCTTTGCATTTAGTCACACTGTATAATTGTCACCCGCCTCGACGGCTGAGGACGGGGAGATCGAGGTTCGAATCTCGGTCGGGTGAACTTGGGGGTGGTTTTTCCTAAATGGTTTTCCACTCTCCTTCCACGCAAATGCGGGTTCACTTCCTCTAATTCAACCTTCCCAATCCATTAGAGTAATTAGTACTTAAAGCGTATAACCCAAACGAGTAGTAAGACGCGGTGCTAAATATTATTATTATTATTGTATAATTATCTTCTTGTTTTTCTGTTGCCTCAACAATTTCCTACGTGTTTCGGTGATCGAACAGTCTTAAGGCGTTAGTCTCGCAATAAATTGGACCACTAATGACGGGTAGTTTGGGGTTTTCTGCTCTCCCTCCATGCAAATGAGGTACATTTACTCTCAATTCAGCCTTCCTTATCCCATTTACATCGTCATTACACGTGCGTCTATAAGCTAAGTGTGCTGGATATCCCTCCCATCGTAAGCCATGACCTACCCCAAACAACCTTTTCTTTTTTTTTTTTTTGTGAACTGGATGGCTCTACTAGTAGGTCATGTGTGTGGAATGCTCAGGTACAGTAAACATTAGAAGCTTCTAGAATGTCACGCATCTTATCTTGTGTTTTGCATAACTTCGTTAAATCCATATAAAGGATCCTTCGAACTTCCAATACTTCACTCTGTATGAGATTCAGAAATATATCTTTTTAGTTCTGTTAATTGGTTGGTTCAGCCCCAACATAATTATATTGCCAACTTAGCAACCAAACCCTAGACCATTAATTCATCATTTATATTTTATATTTCTCTAAATGTCCATCTGTTTTTTTTTCCAAGAGTCGAATTAAAATTGTAAATTCATGAGATTAAAGCCAAGTCGGTATTTCTCGCATGCTAATCTAACATTTTCTTTCTAAAACTTGCATAAAGTTCTTAATTGTGTAAATTTCTCCATTTTCTCTCCTAGCCCCCCTTCCCCCGTCTTTGTTCTCTAGCAGGATTAAAATATGTATCACCCGCCTCGGTGGCGTAGTTGGCTAACGCGCTTGTCGTGTTGAGCTCGACTGCTGAGTACGGGGAGATTGAGGTTCGAATCTAGGTCGGATGAACTGGGGTGGTTTTTCCTAAATGGTTTTCCACTCTCCCTCCACACAAATGCGGGTTCATTTACTATAATTCAGCCTTCCCAAGTCCTAATCCATTAGAGTACTTAGTACTTAAAGCATATAACCCGAACGGGTAGTAAGACGCGGTGCTAAATATTATTATTATTAAAATATTTCTGGCTCGATGGGAAGAGGAATCTAAAATTGAAGGTGAAAGAAACCCAAAAGTTTAGCCAACAGTCCTGGGTTCGATTCCTATATTACCCAAGTCTGTGTTCGAATGATCTAAACTCTAAAAGCGTCTCACTTGGGTTGGATAGGCTTCTGTCTGAAACAGAGAGATCGGGGGTTAAAATCCCGGTTGGGTGTAATGAGGGTTGTTTCCCACTCGTATTTCATGCGAATGCGGGTACACTTCCTTACTCATCTCTATCCCAAGGGTAGGTTTATATGCCGTGCTCCAGTGGCCGCGTGGTCTAACACGCTACTCCCCAAGTAGACTGGACTGTCGATGACGGGGAGATCAGGGCATGAATCTCGGTCGGGTGCACTGAAGGTTTTCCACTCTCCCTCCACACAAATGTGGGTACACTTCCTCTAAGTATAACACCTGCCTCAGTGGTGTAGTTGGACTAACGCGCTAGTCGTGTTGAGCTCGACCGCCGAGGACGGGGTTGATCGAGGTTCGAATCTCGGTCGGATGAACTGGGGGCGGTTTTTCCTAAATGGTTTTCCACTCTCCCTCCACGCGAATGCGGGTTCACTTCCTCTAACTCAACCTTCCCAATTCCTAAACCATTAGTGTAATTAATACATAAGCTTATAAACTGAACGATTACTAAAACATGACGATAAAAAATACAAAAGATTTGTATGTTCAGGTGTAACTTTTTATCATACGTGTAAAGTAATTTTTGGTAGAAGAGGGTGTTATAAGTGTTCTAGATGACTCCACTCTCTAAGTAGCTCTCTCTCTTTCTCTCTCTCTAAAGTTTATCACTGCACCAATATTTGTGCTAGAGAAATACTGGTATTCTATCCTGATATTTTCAGTGGCTCTAGAGAAGTCTGCCCCACGGTCCGAGGAGGGCCTCAGGCGGGAGGGTCTCAGCGCGGAGGCTGTCAAGATATTGGACACACTCCCAGACCTCTCCTTTCTTCGCGCAACCTTGCTAATGTTCCCCGTGCGCGCGGTCGACACGCTCACCGCCTCGGACGGATAGACCGCAAGAGACAAAACGAAATGTTGACCGTTATCGTGTCTGGAAAGTCCTATCCAGGGTATCCAGGGTAGTCAAAGCACCAGAGGGCGTGGATTGAACAATAATCAGGAGATCCCAGGTGTGAGAAACCCAAACAGTGATGTCCAAGAGAACTAAGATGCATTTCTTGTGTGTCCCAGTTGGAAATAACTCGGATGTCACATGTTTGGACTCCAGGATTAACAAACATGGCTAGGATTTCTCCAGCATGTGTAGCTCATATGTGATAGAACCATTTCAATACAACATTTTAACTCTGGTTCCATTCGTCAATTAAGTGAATGTGCAGGTTTGTAAACTTAGTGGAGGGTTTATTTTGAGAGAGAAATTATATAGGCTAGGTTGGTAACTCTCTTCGCGACCTAATATATGTGTAAAGTATTTTTTAACTTAAGTACAGTATCGATGCAACATTGCTTATTGCTAAAGAATAACAGTTCTAGGGTTGTGTGACCAACTTCAACTTGGAAAAAATTACAGAATTGACAATTATGAAATTTTGCCAATAAAGTTAATGAAATTTTAAAAATACTCAATTTATGTCCAATTACTGCTGTTTAGAGCTGTTATGTCATCATAATAATCATCGACTGTGTCTTGGTCAGTACTTCCACCACTTTTCTCTTCCTCTCACTTGCACACTTTGTTTTCTACTCCTCCCATCTCTACTATCTTATGTAACCCCCGGACTCTTTTCCAAATAACTTTATTCCTAATCCTGTTTCTCCTCGTGACAGATAACTTGCTCCTCACGTATTTCATTCCCGTGGCCTCCACTTTCCTGGTTTCTCTTGCATTCAATGTTTTGCTACAAATTAATAATCAAATTAAATAACCCGAAATAATTCAATTGCTTGTTTTGATAACTTAATCAGCTTAGAATGTAATATTACAAACAAATTATGCAATAAACATTTTATAAGTTAATTTAGTGCAAAAAGTTATATAAATAACAACTTTTTTTCATGCATAAAACAACTGACCAAAGAGATTCGAACTTGGAGAATACTTTACATGCTCGATTTGGGTTTGCTTCGTATTGAAAAAAAGTGGGCTATGCACACCCCAAACCAATATGTGATAACTTTCGTACCGGGGGATTGTAGTTTATTTTGATGACATTTCTTAGTTTCAGACTGTTTCCTTGAAGACTGAATAATTGATCTTAACATAAACAATGGTTGTGAACTATATCAACATTATATCGGAGGGAGTGGACAATATTCACAACATCTCGCATCAACAACTTGGGGGGAAATTAAGACATTTATTTAAATAACGATGTTATCGTTAAAAAGGAAGGAAAATATGTTGACTCGCTGATTAAGAACTTAAGTGTGTGTTTCAATATCTCCCGAGTGTTAAATTGCTGAGAGATATACAGTGTGTCCCGATTTATGTGGGAAGTAACTTTACTTTACATCCATTAATATTTCCAGCCTATGGCCGGAGTCAGTTTCTTATTCAAGCCGTATATTTTCCAATACCGCCTGTCGTAACTTCGTATGTCTTATAATATAACAAGACAACAGACACACCATCCAGTCGGCCAAGCCAGGAATCGGACCCGGGACTCATATTTCAGTAGGCAGACATGATAACTGGGGTGTGGGTAATATACCTCAAAACAACACAGAATTCCTTATGAACATAATTATATTCCATGTCAAGTAGTTCTGAGAAAGAGTGTATTTTATCATATATGTCTCGGTTGACAAAGATTTCTAATCATCACATGACACGTGTGTTATTAGTTGGAGCGGGTCCTTTTAACCGAGTCAAAGAAGGTTGATCCTACCCTCAAATAATATATTTTCCTTCCTCTCTAACCATAATTTAGCCAGTGACATACATTGGCTCACCTTGTGTTACATTTTGAAGACGTTTTTCCACTCGATTTCCATTTATGTGTCGAGTAAAATGAGGAGTGAGACTTTTTCACTCTTTCGTCACTAAAGGACATTTCTGATACCTGAACTAAGTTAACTTAACATCCTCTGTGAGGCCTTGCTGTAGACTAAACCTTTCCCCTCCTTATTTAACATCAGTCCACCCGCATCGGTGGTCGCATGGCCTAAGGTGTGCCTAGCTGTGGAGCTGTAGTGTATTGTACAACCTGTGTGTGTGTTTTAGCTAACCTTATTAAAATATAGAATGTATCTATTTCCTGTTTTCAATCGGAATTCTTATGTCTTTTAACAAACATTCACTTATAGTTTCATTAAGAGTATGTAATGCACAAGACTTACACACTTATTTGAATAATACACACATTTACACTATTGTTTTTCTTCGCATAAATAAAGGGGTCATCAGTTTGTTGGACTGAACATGAATGATGGGAACTCTTTAAATTACTTGGACCTATATCAGATACTATATTTGGAAGAAGGTATAGGAAAGGTACCCGCCTCGGTGGCGTAGTTGGCTAACGCGCTTGTCGTGTTGAGCTCGACTGCTGAGGACGGAGAGATCGAGGTTCGAAT
>CABFOW010001792.1:0-27484 GCA_902141385.1 Timema californicum
ACTGTAGGTCCTCCATTTCATCTCACAATTACCCTACCATTACACATTAGCGTAAGTGCGTATAGCCCGAACGGGTAGTAAGGCGTAGTGCTAATAATAATAATAATTGTCAGGATGGGTTGCGGCCAAGGATGAGGATGGTGACCTAATATATGTGTGTGTGCGTAATTTATAAATATATTTGGCTTTTAGGGTTTATTGTATTATTTTTCACAACTACAAAATGTGATGTTACTAAGAATTTACTGAAGCGGTATAAGAAGGATTTGAAAAGACTTTACTCAGGAGCTCGTAACAGAAACAAAGTACAGTAAGAAATTCTTAACCAATGGCTTGATTGAGCCTCTAGGTGATCCTACACGGATAAGAACCCCGGTACCCTGGGCACGACGGTAGCCCTCCAGCACACGTATTCGATTATATGGCGTCCTTTCCTGCGCAGACCCAAAAACGTCCAGATTTAGCCCTTAGAATCGTTGTTAAACTGTCAGCCCCAAATAACTCTAAAACAGCACCATATATACCACGAGTTGGCCTGATTGTCAAGAGGAATGATGACAAACTTTTGAATAGTCAGCTGTTACGTCCTATTGTTTACTCACTCATAAAAACACGTTGCTATAATCGTCCTGTCACTCAAAACTCACAACATTACAATTTTAAAATAAACAAACATCTCAATTTATGTGATGGCGATTACAATATAGTATTTATTTATATTTTACGTACCACTCAAGAACTTTACCTACTTTTAGATTTCAAAGCTATTTTTCGAAGTGGGTTGCATCTTAACTTGACGCACCTAATCAATCTAAGCACTAACACACTTAGACGCCAATGTACAAAAGAGAAAGAGAAAGAAGAAAATTATGAGTTCACCCTTAGAGTGATCTTATCCATATACTGATAACCCTTTCCCTATTCCTCTGACGAGTTTACACAATCACTTTAGTATTTGAGCCTTGAAAACATTGACTTGCTTTTAAATTTTACCTTTTTCTTGTTTCCTATTCTAAATAGGCATATGCTACCACGGACTTTTTTAATTCGCATCCCGGCTGGAGGATTCCTGCAGACCATTTTCGTGACCAAGCCAAATATCCTAAGTTAAAAAAAATTGATTAAAAAAAATACNAAAAAAAATACGTTTACAAAAAAAAACTACATGATAAAAAATAATAATTTTGTGAGACTGGAGATTTATTTTTAGAATTATTTAAGAATGTATGGGATTTGTTTCGACGTTATAGTTTTAAAACTCGCTGAGAAAACCATAAATTGATTAACTTGAGAAATCCTATCTTGACCAGCTGTGATGTCACTGGTATGCAACGTCCTTAAGATGTCTTCGCGTCCTCAGGTTGAATACCACTTGGTTAGGGAAGCCTCGGGACATTTTTATTTATTCATTCAGTGTTTGCTGGCCCGGTATCTTACAATCTTTAAATCCGGGCCGTTTTTTCACATAACTTTCATTTTATTTACACAATTACAATATGAATCTTCTTTTTTAAAATTCCAACACATATTTTGGCTCTTAACTTAAATGCAATTCAACTACCCCTAGCTCAATTTGGTACACCCCGGGTATATTACGCCCCCGGTACGCTCCCCCGCTGGGCCCTTCACAACGCCCAGGATTTCACTCCCAAGTCCGCCAAGCGCTCAGCAGAGGTCCTCGGGACAGGATGACTGACTATTTCTCATAGTTGGCACAAGATGTTCTGCTGATTATGGCATTTGGGTTGTTTATTTCTACTAAATAGACTCTGCCTCATTGGAGCATAAGTCAAATGGACACTTCAGGTGAGAAGCACTACGTGGAAGGAAAAGGGTAGGACAGACCAGGGGGTGTAGAGTTCCACCAGTGTTATGTGAAAGGGGAGGGAATATAGGAGGGTGTCGAGCATTAACGCCCCCCCCCCCCTCTTTTCCATTATATGTAAGTCCACATGAGCAGGAGGAGCTTTGCCTAGGAAATTACACAGTTAAATTAGAACAAAATTCACTAAAGCATGAAAGGTTAGGTTAAGTTAGGTTGTGTAAGAACCATAGTTACGAGTATATATTAGGGATTTTAAACTCGATTCTTGTATAGCTAAATATCCTCGATTATGTTACTGGTATTGAAAGAATAAAAAATAAAAATTTATTGAGATTTTCGATACTTTGATATAAATATATATATAATCTCTTGATAAAAACTGAATAATCAAGTCCATATTTAAGGTAGGCCGCAAGAGACCCGGAGGTAAGGACATAAGATCTGGGACCATAATATTTTCTCTCTCTCTTTCCCTCATGGAAGTAGATCATAGCATATGTATGATTTGGACCATGTACCAACAACCTCGGGAGTAGAAAGTTGAAGAAAAAAATATATTTAGGGCTACACGAACAAAAAAAGGTTAAATAGCACTGCCCCATTCCACCGTGGTCGCACCCTCAGTTGTTAAGGTCATCGACCCCTAACAGTCGATAATACAAACATCGACTAGATATAGTCAATGATCCAGACCTCAATTGGTAGCATTATAGCCCCCTTCTACCCCCACCAAGCTACCTGATAGAGATCAAACAATGACTGCTCTCTTGAATCAAACAAAGTCAGACGTACTAGCCACGAATATGATCCTACAGCTCATTTATCTTTTTTTTTATATTATATTTTACTTGTCTCAAGCTCCCACCGATCAATTTGTCTGTCACAAAAGAACAATATGGGTCTGTAGTTCAATCAACCTCCCTCCAAACCGAACAATGAAACATCGCACTGTTATTAATGTATTAATGACAAAGTCAGGTGCTTTGGAGCCATCAATTGGCGCCAGGTTCGCTTTGACTTCCATCACCAGCTTGGAAATTTGTTTGTTTTCTTTCAAAAGTGGGCCGAGAGAACACAAAGAGACATCGGGGGGGAAGGGGAGTGAGTAAAGGGTGTTTTAAAACCCATCAATCATTGTCAGGTGGTTGAATTAATTACAAAATACGTGTTAAATGTTTGGACGCCAGGAAACGCTGTTGATCATCCACCTGATTCGGCGGCGTGATCCATCGCTTTTGTGGAAGAATGGTGCAAGGGACTTTTGTGAGGTCGCAATAGGATTCTAACCCCAAACTTCACGTCAGTGGCCAACCAGACTGAATAAACCTGGCGTTTAGCCTGCGTGATCATCGCTGCGGAGATCGTTATACTGATTGGTATGGTCTGTATAGTGTCTTGCGTTTTCTACTTTTTAATTATCGACGTTCCTCTGATAAGACATCTTGTGAATGTGGGGAATGCCAGGCCTCCACCGTGGTTCGGTTTCCACGTTAAACTGTAGGTCCTCTATTTCATCTCACAATCACCCTACCATTACACATTAGCGTAAATGCGTATAACCCGAATGGGTAGTAAGACGCGGTGCTAATAATAATAATTATCGACGTTGCTTACTTGGGGATTTTTTAAGCTATTTTGCAAAGCGGGTTGCATCTTAACTTGACGCTCCTAAGCAGTCTAAGCTCTATCTTAGACAAAAATGTACAAAATAGAAAGAGAGGGAAGAAAATGAACAGTTCACCCTGCGAGCCCTCTTGTTTACACTGCTGATAACACATCCCCCCTTCCGCTGACGAGTTTACACAGTCACTTTAATATTTGCGCCTTGAAAACATTGAATTACCTTTTAAAAATTGTGTTTTTTCTTGTTTCCAATTATAGATAGACATTTGCTACCACAGACGTTTTTAATCTACATCCTGACAGGAAGAATCCTAAAGGCCATTTTCGTGACAAAGCCAAATAGCCTAAGCTGTAAATTATTTATAAAAAAAATTGTTCACAAAAAAACTACTTCAAGATAAAAATAATAATTTTGTGACACTGTAGGACTATTTTAAGAACCATGTAAGAATTTATTGGTTTTTTCAACGTTATATTGAGTAAAACGTAAGTTCATTAACATGAGAAATCCTAGCCTACCTATCGTTACGTCTCAGGTAGGCAATGTCCTTAAATAAATATAATCTTTCGTTATTTGTAGATAAGCTGTAAGAATTCACCAATCATTAATAAACAGTGTGAATTACGGCATACCTAAGCTAAGGCCAGATAGTCGTAAATGCTGCTTGAGTAAGAACCACAAACGACGCTTGCTAATATATTAGCAGCACATACAGTAGCCCCATGACTTCTTTGGTGCTGACTGACAGCTCACATCTGACTTCTGACAGTCAACGTTTAGGTATATACCTACATCTTGACTGTCGGAAGTGACAGCTGCTAAACACATGTTTTTGCAGATAATATGGTTCAGCGTAGGGATACATAATTTGGTCTGGTAACTTTTCAAAGCTGTCAGTCAGCACCAGCCATGGGGCTACTGTAGCTAGACTGGAACGTGAAATGGGTGAATCAGGCATAATACGTCGCGTCATCTAGCTGTAGGCATACCAAAAAAACTATGAAAACATAAGAAAATACAAATGCGGATATCACTTTGCTACATTTATCGCCGCGTGTAGTCACTGCACAGTAATTTTGTTGCTATTCAAGTTGACCTTGGCTTATTCAAGCAGGAACATGTCCTTAAAGGTGCTCCTACAGTGGGACAATCTTTATAGCACCGCGTCTTATTACTAGTTAGGATACAACTATGCACTAATAAACTAAGGAGTTGGAGATGAGAAAGGTTGAATTTAAAGGAAGTGTTCCCGTATTTACGTGGAGGAAGGGTGGAAAACCATTTAGTAAAAACCACCTTCAGTACACCCGACCGGGATTCCAACCCTAATCTCCCTGTTATCCGCAGTTCAGTCCGGGGGTTCCCAATATTATTAGACAAGCGAAGTCCTTTCACCGGAAAAAATACACGCTGAAGCACTCATCGTTGTATTTAACGCTAATATTATGAATATTCAATTACGATGGTCACATTTTACAATCATAAAAGTATGAAACAAACAGAAAATATCACATTTTCTGGCTGCATCTTTGGCAAATATACCTTATTCAAATTTGAAGAAAATTGGCAATCCTTGTAAGTGATGCTATTTTATAGCGTGAAAAATAAATAAAGAATACAGTAAAACATCTCATATTCGGACCTCCAATATCCGAAACTCAGCATATCCTAAACGGTTAACTGAAGTTTTGTTTATGTATTTTTTTCAGTAGCTTAGCTGCCAAATAAAGGTTTTATGTCACTGCAACTTTTATTTATTAAGATAAACAAATAAAAAAACTTATTCAAAGAAAATTCCAGACTGTTTTTTAAAAAGAAATGATTAATTTAGCTATTTTGTGTATTTAGCTTTCTTATATTGAATAAACATTTATTTAAATACTGTATGTACAGTAAATACATATTTTAAAAAAAACTGTTTTGTAACTATGTATGTTATGTAATGTATATATTTTTGTTACCATTTAACTCTTCAGAGGGGTATTAATTTCATTTCTAGAACGAATTCAGACCCCTTTATTTCTGTTATCTGAAGTTTTACTCTAACCTAAAATTGACTCACTGAGATTAGGTTAACTATGGCCGAGCACAATGGCTCCGTGGGGCACAGTTTGAAAAAGGCTCGTCCAATCTATTGCAAGAGTGACGCCTTCCAGGGATGGTGACATTTTTACGACCAATGTACTACTTAAGGACTGGCTCAATTTTGTACTGGTCTAATGTGCCACATTTACGTTTTAGAAAATAATATTTTCAATAACTTAGAGTAAAGACATTAAAATTAACATCTTCAGTGTAAAAAAGACGCTAAATTTATATAATAACTATGTTAAACTAAAAAAAATGCATTATCTTTTCCATAATATTTTGAAATATGTTGTTGTATTTTAATTTCCAAGGTATTTATGTTAGGTTCATAATAATTTGTATTCAACAGAACACAAGATGCACTAGAGCAAGAGCCAAGACGATTTCTAGCCGTTGACTTTCCAAAGTTCACTGTGACATGTCATTGAATTACGTGGGTGTTGAAATATTATTGACCTAAAAATGTATACCAAGTGGGGAGAAGTTTTATTTTTAAATGTTTATTTTAAGGTGGGGATATAGGGTATGTGATAAAAGGTCAATGTATCTGCAATTTTCGTAGCAAAACTTTTTCTCTTCAAAATAAATAGAATATTGCTCCAGTAGAAACATAGAGTTTAATTTTATTCGCATGGTGATATCAACAGTTGTTGAATATCTGTCATGAGCATAGTGGCATTAGATTACAAACATTTTAAATGACGATAAAAAGTTGTCATTAAATTCCAAAACACCTTTGAGAGATAGTCAAGAAAGGTTGAGGTCATCATGTGAAGAAAATTAAACCATATGTTTGTACTGAAGAAATATTTGATTTACTTAGAACACAAATTTTTGATATAAAAACTGTAAAAACATTTATCTTTTCTCGCGTTTCATACATTCCCACCTCAATGTCGGCGTACCACCTATAGTACATTTACCACCCGATTTTACTTGGATGAAAGCTCAAAATGTTAATAGAAATAGTCCATAATGTCTGACTACGCCAACAGCTGACATCCATCACTATGGATAGCTGTGATGAAAACACATCGTAATATATGAATGTGATAGTTAACCACAGTAGTTTAGACCAATATTATTTATATTTATTTGAGGTTGGCCACACAACTTATTTATCCTTTTATTACACTTTAAAAAAATATTATTCGCAGCACTTTCTCAAAATCTCTTACAAATATAGTTTCTAAATGACGACCGATGAATTTAAACTATGTGATTGATCATGACGCAAACAAGTTATTTACAATGGTGCAACCACACAGTGGATAAAAATATTTTATTCAGCTAAATATTTTGAAACACGATAAAAAAAATAAACATAAAATAATTTATAATTTATAAAATAACAAGTTTTTTTTACAAGTAAACAAACACCATCTCTGAATTAAAAGATATGAATGCATGCACTATACTACGCCTTATAGATAACATTAAAAAAAAGTACTTTTAATTATATTTAGAATATTGTTTCGGATTGGAAAGAAAGTAATTAATAAAAGTAATTAAATAGTATGAGAAAACTCAAGTTTACGTTATTTTAAATGTAAAATATAACATGTAATTAAAAAACTTATCATTTATAACAAAACAGTGATCTTTTCCAAGTGTTGGTAAACCAAAACCTAAATATATGATTTTTCAACTGTCATTCAGGTAAAAAGCTATGGTGAACAGATTCTAATCTTGTTCGTGTGCCACCCGGTGGCATGTGTTCCATAGATTTGCCATCCCTGTCTTAGACATGCTACCACCAAAGAGGGTATGTACAATTTAATATTGTAATAATACTACTAATAATGATGATACTAATACTGCATCTTACTAGGTTATAAGCTTAAGTACTAATTACGCTAATGCGCTAGGAATTGTAAAGGTCGAATACAGAGGAAACGAACACGCATTTGCATGGAGGGATAATGGAAAACCATTGAGTGAAAACCACTTCTAATTCATCCGAGGTGAGATTAAAACTTCGATCACCCCGTCCTTGGCAGTCTAGCTCAAAACGAAACTAGCGCGTTAGTTAACTACGCCAACAAGGTGGGCCTTTAATCTTGCACAAGCGGTAGTAAGAACGTCCCCCGAGTCACCAGTGGCTGTGATTAAATTACACGTCCATCACAGACTCCACCTTAAACTATGAGGGACCAATTATCTTGAGTACAGGATGATTCCTAGATGACTTAGTAGCCCATTCTTGTCTCAAGGACAGGCATAAATGGGAACGGATATAATTGTAAGACCTATTTTTGGGGGGTACAGGTAAACCGTAAAAATTAATCATAATCACGAGGTCGAAATATCCCGATTGTAATATATACTTTATATATAAGAAAGTAAAAAAAAATCATAAGATATTTTCAAAAAAACTAAACTAGAATTTTATTTTAAAACTAAATTATTTGTACTTATAATTAAGACCCTTGATTTTAGTTGATTAGAGTTTTAAATTTAAATTAAACGAGGCATTTTGATTTCTAAAAGGAGAGTATTTACTCTTATTTTTAGACTTACCCAACTTGATGATTTGAATACTATAATTTGGCAAGAAATAGTTTTAGTATTAAGTTTACTAATATGTTTCTATAAATATACGAGTAAATTTTTTTTATTTCAATTCGAAAGGTCTTAGTTATTTTTATGTTCAAAATGACACATTTAACAAATACAAGAACAGACACTTACCTGAGTTATGTTGTATTTTGACAAGGCACTTTCTAATAGAGATACAAATATATGTTCTTCAGACAACAATCCTTCTTACTTGTTAACAAAAACTTAGTAACTTTGCTTTCGAAGCACATTCGGTTAAACCGCATAGCTTGAAGAGGCCTGTCAAATGATACAGTTCAAAGAGATTGTGTTATTTCATTTTATCTTTCTCAAGGCCTGAGAGAAATAAAAAATGAAGTTACACTAAATTGCATTCCTCTTTCAATCCCAACTGATCATCTTAAGTTCTATCCACTCCTTTCCCACTTCCCCTCTAATTTGGATTCTTTTCACCCTTTTTAAGCACTTTCCTAATTTTTTGCCAGAAAGAAGACAATTTTATTTATTTGCTTCCACCGCATATTTCGTCTAATTTAATTGTGCTAACGAAGTAAAGATGAAGAAGGTATATTTAAAAGAAATGTACGTGAAATTGTGTGGAGAGATAGGAGAAAAAAAACCATTTAGTTAAAAACAACATCAATACATCCAACTGGGATGCGAACTCTGACCCCACCATCACCGGAAAACTAAACTAGATGAACTTTACATTTAGTCCACGTGTTCATTGATGCGGCTGAGATTTCAAATGACAATTGTATTCGTTTCTTTTATGTACAAATGTTTTAATGACTTTTTAAACTAAATAACAATTTCCTGACGATTTGAGTGAACGTTTGTCTGTCGAGTTTATGTCAATCGTCATTGGTTGAACCTTTGGACATATTTAAACTCAACTAGAATTTTAACTTTATTTGTTTTGCCAGCAAATTCGTATTTTTTTTTAAATCTACGCTACAATCTCCAAATTCAGCATATATATCTTATGAAAATGTTATTAATCAGATAGTTAAAAAAACATCTGCGTTGGTGAACGCATGGTGAAAGGCATCACTCTCGTGCTGGACTATACTGTTGATGATAGGAGATAGGTGTTCGAATCCTGGTTTTGTGTACTGAGGGTGGTTTTACAAATTAGTTTTCAACTTAAATTCGGGTACACTTAATCTAAATTCAACTTTCATCATCCCTTATTCATTAGCATAATTATTACATATACGTATAACCTGAACCAGTCGTAATACACGTTGCTAAAAGATTAGTTATACTCAGGAGAAATATCGGCTAACTCAAAATATGTCTTGCTTGTCCAAGCCACATGGATCGTTGTAGCCCAGCGACAGTTCAGAACTTTTAGGACTTTTGTGTAAATATACAGCTCAAGATTATTTTTTTTTAGAGCTCAGACACTTTTTTTTTTATGATATCGTAAACCCTGTCTTAATAGCGTCCATACATACATTCCTCGACTAATGTAAGTCAAGTTAAACATTGCGGACTACGTTATTGACAATTTGTAAACTTTGATACGATAACTCTCGAATTCAATGCTTTTTTTTATTATTATTAAAATTAAAATTTGTTTTTGTAGAAACACGAGAAATTGGTATCGAAACAAATTGACATGTTCTTAAATTGCGATGATCCCTTTGAATAATTTTAAAATTTGAATTGTGAAACTCGTATGTGACTGATATCTTAAATCACGCAAACAACGGTTATATTTTCGGTATTATAATGTACTATTAAATATCGTATTTACTCGTTTTATATCTACCTTGATCATTAGGAATAATATTTTTTTTAAAGTTGATTTTATGTTCATTATATTTTTATCCGGACTCCATTTGGCAAAATTCCAAAACCGGGATGATGGCGGGCCCCTGCGGTACAGTGTTAAGCTTTCTTACAATCATAAATTTGATTTGGCCCAATTTTATTTTGTTAATGTATTGTGTTTCCATACATTAATATTGAATTGTTGTGATGGTTGGATAAAGAAAGACACATCAGCACATAGTCAACTCTTTCAACATTACGTGAAAACATACGAGATCTATTTTTATCTTTAGAAAATGGCTCAGAATTAAATACAGCAAAATACCATAACTATAAGTTTAAATATTCTTTAAATGGAAAAATGACACTTGGAGACGGGAATAGAACCCTGTACCTTTGGTTTAGTACGGCAATGCTCTAACCACTGAGCTATCCAGAAATTGTCTCGTGTTTAGGGTCATTCTTCACTAATATTTTAAGGCAGAGTCTGTGATGGACGTGTTGAAATCGGTAGCTAGGCCTACGTATGAGTGATCATTGAATATCACGAGCTATCAGATAACGTTGCCATCTTCAACTCGGTATTTGGATTTATGCGAATATGAATGAAGAATGACCCTGGGCCTCACACAAATAATATACCCAGATACACAACCTCCCGGTTAAAATGGCTGCACTCCTCAGCGACACTAGCGAAGCCCAGTGTTTAAGGATTCAAGCTGGCAAAAGGAGCGCAGCGAAACCTCCGTATGGTTGAGTGTCTGTTTCTTAATTGTCTGTGCCCTGGGAACGGAATGGCTCAGTGGTCAGGGCATTGGCATTCCAATCAAAAAGGTCCTGGGTTTGATTTCCGTGTCTAAGGTGTCATTTTTAAATTTAAATAATATATTTAGATGCGGCTATAACCTTGATAAACTGATATAATATCCTGGCTATGTAATCCATCATTACAAGCTTAAAAGACTTAGCAAACAAACAATTTGTGTTCATAAAAACAAACTTCTAACTTTTCTAAAACCCGCTTTGGTGACCGCGTGGTCTAAAGTGCTACTCTTGTGTTGGACTAGACTGCCAAAGGCGGGGATATTGGGGTTCGATCCCGGTCGAGTTAACTGAGGGTAGTTTCCCCTAAGTGGTTTTACACTCTCCTTCCACGCAAATTCGGGAGCATTTCCTCTAAATTAACCCTTCCTAATCCATAATGTAATTAGTATATAGGCGTATAACCTGAACGGTTAGTAAGACGTGGTGCCAAAAAACGCTATAATTAAAAATATAAAGTTGACTATTTTTTTTTCCAAAAAGGTTGCTGACCCCTAATTTAGTTGATTACGTGATCTACTGGCAGCTCCCGTGGCTCAGTAAAGAAAGGTACATTTACTCTCCAAGTCTCAATTTAACCGTCCTAATCCCTAAATCATTAGAGTAATTAGTCCATAGGCGTACAACCCAAACGGGTAGTAAAAAGCCACGCTAAAAAAAAATGACCTAAACATTAACAAAAAAACTGATAATATATGTTTATATTGCATATTTTTAATATATTATTTTAGATACACGGTGTAAGCTATTGGCAACTAAAGGGCTCACCACCTAAGTTAGCTATATTAAGGTGGGGATGCAAGGAACGCGAGAAAAGGTCAATGTTTTTTGCAGTTTTTAAAGCAAAACATTTTTTGGGTTAAAATAAATCAGTGATGCTTTTATACAAACATAGTTTAATTTCCTTCACAAGGTAACATCAACCAACAGTTGTTGAATATCTGTCATGAATATAGTGGTATTATTTAAAAACTTTATTAAAAGAAGGGACATTTTTTTCCTAAAATTCTGATTACAAATTACAGATTTTCAACAACTTTTGATGTCTTCACGCGAATAAAATTAAATGTTATGTTTGTACAGAAGTAATAGTTGCTTTATTTAGACCAAAAATAATATTTTTCTTTAAAAACTGCAAAAACACTTATCTTTTCTCACGTTCGCTGCAGCCGCACCTTAACGAGCTCATCAAAACAAGTATGGAATAACTGACTACTAAAAAGCAAAGGGATATTTTATATTACACATGCACCTTTAGCCATGTCAAAACTATAAACATGTCACATGTGCTTGTAATAAAAATATTATCAAAATATCGCTCATAATATTGTCGATAACACGCATTTAATATTGTACGCATTTAAGGCTAACAAAATGATAGTAGAATCTAGTAAATACTGAAACTGTATTTTAGACCTCAACTATGTATAGTGGCCTACATGATCAAAAATCAATTTTGTATTACAATTCTAGATTGTATGGGTGAATATCTACAAAAACCACAGAATTGATTATAAAGTTTAACAAAGGAATAAAAACAAATTTTTATATCGCTTTGAAAACGCACATTTTAACTAACAATGTCAACAGACACATTTATCTCCGTCAGCTATCATGGATGCATGCGATAGGAAAGATATGTGTATGTCACTATAACATTCTGCCCAGTGGCCTATTTTGTTTTTGTTTGACCATAAAGGGTGGGAACATTGGTAATTTAGAAAGTTATTTTTATTCTATTCCAGAATTTGCCTGCGGCTCGCATTATTAAACAATAGAGCAGCACAATATATAACTTCAAATGCTAGCAAAAAAATTAGGCCTGGTTAAAATCAGTGATTTATGCGTGTCCAAAGATTCACGAAGAATAATTACCCCCGCCACTTCACCATCAAAGCTCGTATCAAGTGTCATCTTACCCGCAACACCAACTGTGACGTATGTTCACGGCTTGCGCCCGATTTTTTTGACACTAATTTTCTCGACCCGATGAGAGAACGTGATGGTATGTGCTCGTAGCTTACCATGGTTCTCTGGAAAATAAGATGAATGACAGAAGAAGTCCCGTCTCGAACCGATGAGTACTCTTTGAGTTTTCTATCAACAAACAGACAATCGAATATATAAACAAACCTTGAAGTTTTATTATATGTATAGATTTATCTTACAATATATGCTCAAAATATACCTTGTCGACACTTACGCATTGATTAATGTTTTAAATGGAGGTTGCTGTGACCTCATTTATGTAAATAATGTAACCTTCGTTTACCCTGTAAGGTAGCAAGCTTGCCTTGTATTATTACACTATGCTATAGCGTATAGCTTGTTTATATGAGAGGGTCATAGTGTAATCAGTCGTTCCATTTAAATAAAATAGAACCCGCCTCGGTGACGTAGTTATCTAACGTGCCAGTCGTGTTGAGCTAGACTGCTGAGGACGGGGAGATCGAGGTTCGAATCTCGGCCGGGTTAACTGGAGGTGATTTTTCCTAAATGGATTTCCACTCTCCCTCCACGCAAATGCGGGTTCTCTTCCTCTAATTAAACCTTCCCAATTCCTAATCAATTAGAGTAATTAGTACTTAAAGCGTATAACCCGAACGGGTAGTAAGACGCGGTGGTAAATATTATAATATTTGATTAAAGTCATATATTTTCCACTACCAGCTGGCTAAGCCTGTCGTAGGATCATATGCCTTATAATCCATCTTAAGACTAGGACAGGCACAACATCCAATACCCCAGTCGTCAACTTATCAATGTGTGAGGGTAAATCCAGAGTTTCATCAATACATTTTCAGCCATGCTGGGAATAGAACCTGGGACTTTTAGCTCAGTAGACAAACACGCTTTTGACTAAGATTAGACGTTGAACCCATAACCTAAAAACCATCAAAACTAAACTGTAGCTGGATTATCTTTTTTCGAGACAAAAATAGAATTTTTTTCAAAACGTATATTTTCTATCTAGCAAATCTATATGGAATGCGTGATATATTGTTTGACAACTTATTAGGTGAATGAGAATAAGTTCTGGGTGAGTCTCTTTCCAAAGGGATTGCACCGTTATAAAGACGTGGGAAGCTGAATAGAATGCCCCCCTCCCCCTTACACACACGTGTCGCAGTAAGACCAACATAAACCCCTCTTGTACATGACTGTAACAACACACGGCGACTTGTTGCCAGTGTCTTCTGTGATGATTATTACTCCCCTTCCCCCCCTTGAATCCCACAAGCAACAAGCCCTTTTCCCAGAGAAAACAGCCCTCAGGGGGGTTGGTTGGTTGCTGAAGCTTCTCCGTGCGCTACCCCCACTCCCCACCCCGCCCAAACTGGAGGCGACACATAGACCCCAATATCTCGCCCTGGGTGGACATACACTCCCCTTACCCCCGCAAACCCCAGGACTTCATCTTCCTCCGGAGGGGGATACTCGCTGCCGACAATTGTGGAACAGGTCTACTGGAAGGATCATTTCGGCTGCCTTTATTGCAATTTTGGGAGATTTTAGAGGGAAACTTAGTGTGCATCTTCTACTATTATCATTTTTATCATATTACCACCTCTGTTGGACTGGATTTCCTGTGATCGAGGTTTGAATCCCGTTAAGGTGTTCTGGAGGTATCTTTTTTTACTAAATGGTTAACCACTCACTCCACACATACCTAATCATGCCGTTTCCTTACAGGGTAGGCAAGAAACTGTGCATATATCTCAAAATACGAATCGGAATTTAATCCATATTCACCAACTTTCTTCACGATTACCTATCCTTGCATACTCCCTTCGCTTCAACAACGTCCATACATCGAGTCACCCGCCTCGGTGGCGTAGTTGGCTAACGCGCTAGTCGTGTTGAGCTCGATTGCTGAGGATGGGGAGATCGAGGTTCGAGTCTCGGTCGGGTGAAATAGGGGTGGTTTTTCCTAAATGTTTTTTCCACTCTCCTTCAACGCAAATTTGGGTTCATTTCCTCTAATTCAACCTTCCCAATTCCTAATCCATTAGCGTAATTAGTACTTAAAGCGTATAACCCGAACGGGATAGTAAAACGCAGTGCTAAATAATAAAAAAATACACCGAGTCATATATGCTCTTATATTCGAAAAACTCTTAATGTTTTTCTTTTACACACATTTGTCCACAACACTTCCAACATGGCCTACCCCTCCCTGTTGATCCACACACTCTACCTTCATATATTTACTTCGTCACTCGACCAACACTCATCCTCTCAACATGCGGGTACATTTCCTTTAAATTCTAGCTCCCTCATTCATATGCATTAATATAATGAATATATACCTATAGCTTGAATGGATACTAAGACATGGCGAATATAAATAAAAATAATAAGAACTGCAATATGAGGTTAGGAAGAATGTTCTTTACAAAACATAATTTATTTCGTGCCACCAGGGGTAGACTGGGACTCTGGTAGAGCTCTTGATGGGCTAGTTTCAAGGCCGTGCCCGGGGTTGGTTTGGGGGTTCAAACCCCCCCAAGAGACTGTATGAACAAAATATATATGGATATATTTATAGTTCAAACAATATCTAAATTAAGATACAAATACAAATTAAGGGGCTGTGTTACCATGAATAACACTTCAGATAGATTCTAGAGGTGTTAAATATATAGAAATTTTCCTAGCCTTCGGCATTTTGGAGGTTATTTTACCATAAAGAAACACTTCACAGAGCTTCAAAAATGGTTTAATATTTATACATTTTCCAAGCCTTTCGGCAGCTAAGGGTTTATTTTATCATGAAAAAAAAACCCACTTCAGAGAGCTTCTAGAACTGTTTATGATTTAGAAAGTTTTCTACCTTCCAGAAATCGGGGAATGGGCCCACCAAACCCTTACCCCCTGAAATTATCGGCTGGCTATGGCCTAGGCCCCAGTTTGATTCAATCGGCCGCAAATAATTTAAACGAAAATAAAGCTAAACATTCAAATTTTAATCATTATTTTTATCCAATTTTAATAAAAAAAAGTCCCTGTGAGTAAGCCAGAGGGTGCCCATAATACATCATTTGTGAAGACATGAGATGGCGATAAATGTAAAACCGTCCTGTTTGTTACTTGGTTTTGTTTATAAGCAATCATTTAAGGCAAATGTAGATTAATTTTTGTTTGGTACAATACTGTCTGTTACTAGCTTTGTAATCTACACAAGTAACGGGTACATGATCATTTTACAAACTAAAATATAAATAAAAAATAAACTTATAGTTTTAACTGTCTAATAATTTAGAAGAATTTTTGCTAATGTCAGTAGAAAGTAGATGTCGATGTTTTAAGTGGACTTAATGGTGACATAATCATTAATAATGTTGTCCAAATTGCATCCAGATTACTTTTACTAATGGTAAACATACTTCACCTCACCAGTAACCTGCCCCGTGTTATAGTGATCTGTACACCTGGCTATGAGCCAAGGGGTCCCAGGTTCGAGTCCCGGCTGGTACCATGAGTATTATTCCCTTAAGGATAATTTTCCGAACCAGCACCAGGGTTTCGTTAATTATGCTTAAGTTAGTTTAAGACTCACACCAGCTACACAGCTTCATAATAACTATTATCATATTCTCTCATTACGGGAACGACATGTAGACAACCTGTTATGTTGTACTCTGGGCAAAGCTCTGTGACATTCAAGAGAAAAAAAACCCTCACCACTTGAGCTTACACTGAAACACAACTTCTTTGGTGTGTATGTGTGTATGTTAGAGTGGGAGCATAGGCAACACGAGTTGAAGGCAGTAATTTTGCAGTTTGGATAACAAATTATCATTCTGGTTAGAATAAATTCAATATTTCTCCAAAAGAAACATAGAGTTTAATTTTATTCACATTGTTACATCAACAGTTCTCCACTACCCTGTCCTGGAATCTAATAACAGCTTTTATCTTCATTTATAAAGTTTGTCATCTAATGTTGCTATGCTCATTATATATATTCAACAACTGTTGATAGGGTGACCTGGTGGTCTAAGGGCTAAGGTGTCGGACTTCAGTGCTGGGTCTGGGGCTCAATCCTCGGTCCCGGCACAGATTTAACTGATTACCAAAACCGTCCTTCACCTCTGACAAGACGTGTATTAATCACAACTTGTGAATGTGGGGAATGCCAGGCCTCCACCATGGTTCGGATTCCACGTTAAACTGTAGGTCCTCCATTTCATCTCACAATCACCCTACCATTACACATTAGCGTAAGTGCGTATAGCCCGAACGGGTAGTAAGACGCGGTGCTAATAATAATAACTAAACTCCAGCCCGCTTCAGTTTCCGAATAGTTTAAAGCGTCTCACTCATATTACACTGGCCTGCTGAAGACGAGAGATCGAGGCTTGAATCCCAATCGGGTCTAATAAGGATAGTTTTTCCTAATTGATTTCCCACTTTATTTCAACGCAAGTGTGGGTAGATTTACTCTAAAATGATGTCTTCCTCATTCCTCCCTACCCCATTAGAGTAATATCATATATGCATATAGCCCGAGAAGGTAGTAAGACGCAGTGATAAAAACAACAACTTAAATCTAGAGAAATGGTTCCCAAAATCTTTGAATGGCGTACCACCGCAATAATTTCCGTAAATGGTGGTACAACAATGCTGACGAATGCTAAATATTTACTATTTCGGTACATTTTTAATTGTTCTCGGTGAAAATATTACAACACAAACTACACAGCTGCACCAGCTGTTTAACTTGAATCATTGTTGCCACCCATCCAATCACTGTATAAATATGTTTTACTTTTGACTAGACTTGGTCCAAATATATTTATAATATTTCATTATCTTTTTCTGACTTTAATTTGCTAGTTTTGTTTGGCTTCTCATGGCTTACCACTGGGGAAAAAATATTATTATTATTATTAGCACCGCGTCTTACTACCCGTTCGGGTTATACGCACTTCAGCTAGGATGATTGTGAGATGAAATGGAGGAGCTACAGTTTAACGTGGAATCCGAACCACGGTGGAGGCCTGGCATTCCCCACATTCACAAGAAGTCTTGTCAGAGGTGAAGGAAGGGTTTGGTAATCAGATACATTTGTGCCGGGACCGAGGATTGAACCCCGGCCGCCAGCACAGAAGTTTGACACCTTACCCCTAGACCACCAGGTCACAGAAAAAAAATTGTACATACCACTGCTGGTACGAATACCACAGTTTGGGAACCACTGCTCTAGAGCATTCTGCTAAATATAATATTGATTTACAAATCTTTGGTTCAGAAGTTGTCTCATATCAATGCTAGCCTTTCCATTTTAATAGCAGTGTCTTCCAATCATACAACTAAAGAGGATACATAGTTCATTGCATACGTTATCTTTTCATTCCGAAAACTGTGTGTTAAAGATAATTATGTATTTATACATTTATATATTATCGATGGTATATAAAATACACTTTTTCAATATAAATGCCTAAAAATGAGGCAGGCAAGAAAATTTGACCCAAGAATAAAAATTTACAAAACATTGTCAAAGACTGAATGAACTATAAAATAGTTCACACAAAAAGGGTGTCATGAACATAATTTATGTGCACGAATATTGTCTGTGACGTAGCAGAAAAAAAAAGGATTATAATATGTCATCTGAATCCAGGCCTTGGTCATCACACAATATTAGTTCTCTTTGTTCTTGTATAATTCATCTCCGCATTTATCGTGGGTCTATTTTCTTTTTCAATGAATGTACGAGTCACGTGGTCCCAAGGATAATACTGATGGACAATCGTTGTGCCCTCAAATCCTCCCGTTGATTGCTTTGAAGAAATGACATCCTAAGGAAGTACATATCTACCAAAACACTGCGCGGAAAATTGAAAAACTGGCGCTTGCAGGCATAGACACAAGCTCGTCATTGGGCGTCCTTTTCTGTGATTGAGCCACAGACACAAGTGGAGAAAGAAACAAAAATAAAGAACAATATGTAACTCTAAAAATATTACTGTTTGACTAAAATAAAGTTGTCATGTTTAAGTGTGTTACCTTCCTAGATATACAAATAACAAGTATTTATGTCGAATGGGGGATTTGCTGATGGCAAGATCTTAATTCTAAGGTAATATTGACCTAGAATATTAATTTTAGGACCATTAAATATTTATATTTATGTTCCATCATTTTATAAAGGTATTTACTTTTGAATGATTTTTTTTTTCTCCACCGCGTCTTACTACCTGTTCGGGTTGTTTGCAGTCTTAAGTGAATTATACAAATAAACGTTACTACAATATTTACTGTACATACTGCCTTTTAGATAAATTAATAACATTTTAAACATCATTAAACTATCTTCAAATAGAATGTCCTTTGGTAGACAATGTTATTTACATAATACCCCTATATAATTATTTTTTAGCACCGCGTCTTACTACCCGTTCGGGTTATACGCTTATGTACTAATTACGTTAATGGATTAGGAATTGGGAAGGTTGAATTTAGAGGAAGTGAAACAGCATTCGCGTGGAGGGAGAGTGTACAACAATTTAGGAAAAACACCCTCCCCCCTCCAGTTCACCCGATCAAGATTAGAACCTCGATCTCCCCGTCCTCGGCAGTCTTATCATAAAAAACAAATGAAAAACTGACAAGATTTTCCATATGATGACGACATTGCAACCTGTAATGAAACTCTTAATGAGGGCACCACTCTTAAGAATCACACCTAGGAGAATATAATAGAATAATTATACTTGCTTGGTTAGCGTAAGTGGTGAAATACGAAGAAAATTACTATTGAAACCACTAAGTGTTATTACTTATTAACATGACCCGGATTTTGATTACCTAAACATCGATAAAAAATTACTTATGGAATGACCTAAAAATATGAACAAAAACTTGTATTAAAACTAAACTTTTGCATTCTACTAAATAAAATATCGATTTACAAATATGTATTTCTTAAGTTATTATTATTAGCACCGCGTCTTACTACCCGTTCGGGTTATACGCACTTACGCTAATGTGTAATGGTAGGGTGATTGTGAGATGAAATGGAGGACCTACAGTTTAACGTGGGATCCGAACCACGGTGGAGGCCTGGCATTCCCCACATTCACAAGATGTCTTGTCAGAGGTGAAGGAAGGGTTTGGTAATCAGATAAGTCTGTGCCGGGACCGAGGATTGAACCCCGGCCACCAGCATAGAAGTCTGACACCCTACCCCTTGACCGCCAGGTCACCTATTTCATAAGTAATTGTTACCCTAGCCACTTCGGTGGTCACATAGTCTAGCGTGCTACTCTCACAATAGATTAGACTGCCGATGACTGGAAGGTCGAGGTTCAAATCTTGGTCGGGTGTTCTGAGTTATTTTTCCTCCAAAATTGTTTTTCCCAATCCCTCCACACGAAAGCGGTACGCTTCCTCTAAATATAAACTTCCTAATCAATAAAATCATTAGCGTAATTAGTACATAAGCTTATAGCCTGAACGGGGAGTAAGATGCGGTTCTATAATAGTTACCTTTCCCAAAGCAGCCCTCTCCGGTTTAGTTAAAGTGTATCGTGAGGGATGTGTATTTAAAAAAAGGGGGGGATACAAAGCTCAAGGTCTACATGATATTCTTATTCCGACAACTGCGCGTTAAAAAAAATGTTTTAGTATTTAATAATATACTTATTCAACACGAATGCCTTAAAAATCACCAAAAAATATGGCCTTAAATACCAAAATGACAAAAGTTGACAAATAAACCTATAAGACATTTGACGAGCTAATTCTTTGCTATTTTCATAACCCAAAGCAACAAAAAGAAATATGCACTCAACATTTCACCTTTTGTATTTCTCCTGATATAATGATATAACACGCAATGAATAAAGGAAGAAAAAAATACAGAAAATAATAGGAAGCTATTATAATTCTTTACATGTATCCCCAAACCAAAATTCCTACCTGTGGATAGCTTTGGTAAATACGGTATTAAAATTGTATTGAAAGACAATATAAACATAAATTGTGTTGTACAAATTTAAATTTACAAAGATATTCCACTGTAACAGAATAAATAACAAAGATGATTTCGACCAAAAGAATAATATTTAAAGACAATCTTCTTCTATTGTTGAATATTTAAAGTTTTTATTTTATTAATATTGTTCAATGAATTTAATGTAATATTATCTGGAAATGTTCTCAAATAAATTTCCTTTCATAAATTGGACAACTTGTTCATAAATTATGAAAAATAATAGTGGATTAAATATTGTTTAGGTCTCCATAAATGTTGAATCTTCAGGATAATGGACAAAAATAAATAAGGCTCAGGTAATAAAATGAAATTCTGACCTTTACTTAATAAAGCTTTCCACTAAAAAAAAAGTGTGTATATATATATATATATATATATACAAAGTGTCGGAAACTCATAGCCCAAACTGCACATATAGCTTGTTTGAACCATAAGTAATACAAAATACCTATAGATTTACATCCGGAAAACTATGCTAATAGCATTAAATTGTGTTCAAAGTTTTGGCGTACAGCTCCGGGAAAGAAAAGCTGTCAAGCATCCATGTACAACAGGTTGCATAGGAACTAGGCGCGCAACAATGCACATGTATTAATGGCAAGCACTTTCTGTGATGTAGGACCGTTAATGATGACCCTCAGAACGTATTCCCATTTCTAGATGTACTGGAGTGTATTTTATTATTAATTGTGTTATGTTCTGCTGCCGTGCTCCCAAGATGTAGAGGTGTGTAGTGCTACGCGCCTAACTTCTATGCAACCTGTTGTACACACATGCTTGAACAACTTTGCTCTCCCGGCGCTGTGTTGTGTATTGTGTGTCTTTGCATTTTGCTATGCTCATTTGTTTTGTTGTTATTTATATTGCCATGGGCCTGTAGGTTTTGTTTATTGTTGTCTAAAATGAAGCGACCGAACAGGGTCCTCTTTTTGTTCATGTGATACATTAAATAATAGTAAAGTCCGAGTTGTTTAATTCAGTGGTCCTCCGGTTGTTAAAATTAGGGATTCCTCAGCCGTCAATCCCGAACATTGGTCCACGCGGGCCGGATAGTTAAGAAAACGAGTGACTAGATTTACAGTGTCGTTGGTTATTTGTGAGCAAGTCTCATAAATAGCATTATCATTGTAATATTCCCGTGAGTATAACAATAAGAGATGTATCTCAAACGTTTATTTTGAGTACTATTTTCTATTAAATTTATTCACTGGTTCTAATAATAAGTATTGACGTATGTGAATTGTTTCAACTTAGCTGAATATAAACATTACAATCAACAATCGTATATTGTAGACAAAGAGCGCACGCACGCAAAAACATTGTGACGTCACGCGATTGACCAGCTATAGCAAGTCAACTTAATAGTGAGTTTTCATCCCAACGAGCAGTGTCGTGCTCACAACTATAGCAAGTTAACTTAGAAGTTTAAAAAAAAGGTTGTTTTGCATAGGGATTCTGTGCATGTCTTATTCTCTGGCATCTCATGATTGTTTTTAAATAATTATGGCACAAGAACAACTTAAATCACTAACCAAAAATCGTGGTATTTTAAGTGGAAGTCTCACACGTATGCAAACATTTATAGATCAATTTAATGAAAGAAATACAAGCATAAATGAAGTAAAGGCGCGTTATAAGAAAGTAAGTGAAATCTGGGACAAATTTCAGGTAGTTCAATTACAAATTGAACAAACTGATCTAGAGTCAACTACTGAAATTGAAGGATATAGGCAAGAATTTGAGGATAAATACTACACAGTTTGTGCAACTATGCAGGATTTAATAGAACGCACTACGGTAGCGCCAGGTTTAACAATTAACGAGTCAGCAGAATCAGTAAACTCAAACTCACATTCCTGTAATAATTCTGGCATACGATTACCTGCGATAAAACTAGCTACTTTTGATGGCGAATATGATAAATGGACAACATTTGCGGACAGTTTCAAGGTCATGGTACATGAAAACGGACAAGTGCCTACAATCCAGAAGTTTCAGTATCTTGTGTCATCACTTTCAGGTCAGGCCGCACAGTTAATACAGAACTTACCTCTTACTACGGATAATTATTCAGTGGCATGGAAGGTACTTGAGGATAGATACCAAAACAAACGTCTTATCGCATCTACCCATATAAGGCAATTGCTGGATATTCAACCTATCCGGAAGGAATCTGCAGTGGAATTGCTACAATTCATTAACACTGCAAAGAGTAACTTAAATGCAGTTAGAGCGCTCAACATTGACATACCTTTACATGACCTACTTCTGGTCTATCTATTTACACAGAGGATTGATGCTATGACAAGGCGAGAATGGGAGTTAACAATTTCTGACAAGTCATTCCCAACATTAGATTGTTTCATTGAATTTTTGGAATTCCGAAGGCAGGCATTAGAAAATATTAGGCCTTTTGATAATGAATATATCAATTTAGGCAAACATGATATTAATTACAAGGTGACGAGGCCGCCTCGCCGCACCAGCGCACTAGTTAGCACTTCACAAAGGCAGTGCCAGTACTGTGGTAATAACACCCACAATCTGTACAAATGTAATGATTTCTTGCATACCAGTTTGTATAATAAGAAGCAATATGTCAAACAAAGAGGGCTATGTTTCAACTGCTTACAAAATGGTCACAGTGTAAACGAGTGTCCTAGCACGCACAAATGTAAGAATTGTGGCGCATCTCACCATACATTGCTTCACAATGAACGACGTTTGTCAGTAGATGTGCATAAGAACGAAGTTAGGCCAAGTCAAAATAGTGGACACCATGACAGCCAGTACCAAAGTGGTCCGGGTGAGTGCAAACAATCAGATAATGCTTGTTTAAATCCTACTCAGGGCAGCTATTGTAGTCTCAAACAGCGAAGCCAAACTCAAGTGTTATTGTCTACAGCGATCATAAAGGTCAAGGACAACCTGGGTCGCACTCACCCCTGCAGAGTACTTTTGGATTGTGGTTCACAGTCGAACTTCATCACGGAGTCACTTGCTCAGCGGTTAAAACTGAGACGTCGGCGCAACTTATTGCCAATTGCAGGAATCAATGACATTGCGTTTACAGCTTCACAGAGCGTAGACGTGCAATTAATGTCAAGAGTTTCAGAGTACTCGGCTAATGTAACATGCTATGTACTTCCTAATATTACAGGTGCTATGCCAGCTACACGTCTATACATTGATGAGTGGTGTATCCCTGACGACATTAAGTTAGCAGATGATCAGTTTCACACCCCTGGTCATATAGACATGCTTTTAGGCTCTGAATTGTTCCTTCACCTATTAAAGGGTGGGCGGCGGACACGTGATCAAAATCATCCTGTACTACAGGAGACGGAATTGGGTTGGATTCTTGCTGGAAGGATGCCAACGAGTAGCGGAAACAAGAAACCAACAGCTTCCACATCATTCTTCTTGAGAAATGAGCCTAACCTAAGCGAGCAGCTGCAACGGTTCTGGGAACAAGAAGAGTTTGTATCTTTCCCGTGCACCGACGAGGAAAGGTATTGCGAGCAGCACTTTATTGAGAATACATCAAGAGATGAAACAGGACGTTTCGTCGTGCGTTTGCCACGAAGGACAGACCACGCCTCATTGGGTGAATCCATCATCGGTGCCAAGAACAGATTCCGACATCTGGAAAGGAAATTCTGCAAGGACGAAGTTCTTCGAGAAAGTTATGTAAGGTTTATGGAGGAGTACCAGGACTTAGGCCATATGAAGCTGTTGCCTGCACCTCATTCCAACTCTAGGTCAGAGTGCGATACCACTATGGAACCAACGTTCTACTTACCTCATCATGCTGTCCACAAGGAAGGTAGCACGACAACAAAGACACGGGTCGTCTTTGATGCTTCTGCTAAATCATCAAACGGAGTATCATTAAATGATATTCTCATGGTTGGTCCCACCCTACAACAGGATCTACAGTCTATAGTATTGCGTTTCAGAACACATACATATGCAATGACTGCTGATATCACTAAGATGTACAGACAAATTCGCATAGATCCAAGAGATTATAATTTACAACGCATATTATGGCGCTCAAACACAGACGCACCATTAGAGCACTATCAGTTAACAACGGTAACATATGGTACATCATCTGCTTCCTTTCTTGCAACCAGATGTCTCATACAGTTAGCTAATGAAGCATCAGTTAATTATCCCGAAACGTCAGAAGTTATCAGAAGGGATATGTATATGGATGATCTTCAAACAGGACATGATAATCTTCACAGGGCTAAACAGTTACAGCAAGATCTGATTCAAACATTGGAAAGGGGTGGATTCCAACTCCACAAATGGTGTGCAAATCACGCCTCTCTACTTGAAGTAATCCCAGATCAAAAGAGAGAAACGCAACTACCATTCAAGTTTAACCATACTGAGGGAGTAAAGACATTGGGTTTGTTGTGGCATCCTGCATTGGATGAGTTGCAATTTGATATATGTGTGAAAGTTCATAAGGGTCCAGTCACGAAAAGGATAGTACTAAGTATCATATCTTCGATCTTCGATCCACTTGGGCTTCTAGGACCAGTAATTTTTCGTTGCAAGAGATTTATGCAATGCTTATGGTCATGTCCTTTGCAGTGGGATGAGGTGCTTCCCATAAAATTGAAGGAAGAATGGAGTTTGCTCTACGATCAAATGCCAATCCTAAACAACCTAAAAATACTACGATTGGTTAAGTGTCATGGAACTATAACCAACATACAAATACACGGATTCGCAGATGCTTCCGAAGCAGGATTTGGAGCTTGCGTGTATCTTCGCTGTGTCAACAAAAAGGGTGACATCAGCGTACATGTTCTGTGTTCTAGGTCACGGGTGGCACCCCTGCAACAGATATCACTGCCTCGTTTGGAATTATGTGGTGCTTTACTCTTAGCCAGACTTGTAAAGAAGACCACATCGTCGTTAACTCTAATCGTTAACAGCATACATCTGTGGACAGATTCTACAGTTGTATTAGCATGGCTGGCAGCAACACCTACAAGATGGAAGACCTTCGTAGCAAACAGGGTCTCAGAAATTCAACATTTGACATCAGATTGTGATTGGAAACACGTTCCAACACAATGCAATCCTGCTGACATCCTGTCCAGAGGAACAGCTCCAGAAGACCTTTGCAAACACAATAAATGGTGGTATGGGCCAGATTGGCTGGCAAAGGGAGGTGATCAATGGCCTCAATGTAAGTATATTACTCCCGATGAGGAGACAACTGAACGTAAGAACCAAGCAGTGTATATAGCAGTGACACACAATCCTGAGGAAATTGTCATGAGATTCTCCTCATTAACCAGATTGCAGCGAGTAATAAGTTATTGTTTTCGCTTCATAACCAATGCAAGAAAACAGAAAATTATACATCAAGGTCCGATAACGGTGAAGGAGCTTCGAGCAACTCTGTATCATTTCAACAGTCTGCTACAGCTATCATCATATCCACAAGAGGTTAAAGATCTCAAAGATCTTAAAGAGATTGGAGGAAAGAGCGCTCTTCGCAATCTTCATCCCTTCCTTGACGAGGACAATATTCTACGAGTGGGTGGTCGATTGCAACATGCTGAGGTTGAGTACGACCAAAAACACCCTATCATCTTGACAGCAAGCTCCAACCTCACAAGATTAATCATCTAAAATGAGCATCTAAGACTACTTCATGCTGGTCCCCAGTTGTTATCTTCCATTTGAAAGAAAATATTTATAAAAATCTCTTTGGATCTTATAAACAAATGACACGTTGCTTGGCAACCAGTTAACTCAAATTTTAGTAAAAATAAAAGATAAAATAAGTCCAAACAATGAAAAATAACATATTATAAAATCAAAACAAACAAGTTTATTGTGATCAAATACGTCACATTTAAAATCGCCGCTGGTGATAGGTTATTCCGTCTAAATAAAACAAAACCTTCTCCAATAGATTCTTTAAATTAGGTTGTTTTTTTACACCGTCTCCTAGTAACCGTTTGGGGTTTGGGTATATTAATTACCCTAATGGTCTATAAATGCAGAAAGGTATAATTTTAGAGAAATACACCTGCATTTGCGTGGAGGAAAAGTGGAACACAATTTTTTAAACATGTATATAGGTAATAATATATAAAAACTGTATCAATTCTGTTCACAAAAATATGTCTATTTTGTTTTTATAAAAATCTCTTCTTAATAAAATCGGACTGTACCTGAGTTAGACCTTATCTGAGTGTGAAGATGAGCTCTTAAGTTGTGTTTGTATATTTTTTTTATTGTTTGACCAGTAATATTAATTCTCTACTTCATGTTTCAGTCTTCTATGCTATATCTTTGGATTGTACTCTTTTTATCTAGATTCTCTATTCCTCAAAATTGAAGTGTTTTTATTTATGATTTGATCATTATATATTATATTGTTAGTTTTTGTTCTTTTTTGTTTTGATTGTTAAACAAGGTGAAAAACGCAATGCTGTGTATTTGTATATTTTCCTAGTGTTGAGATTAAGATTGTTTGCTGTTTTTTTCCTTATACTTTCTTAACCCTGCCCACTTTACTTAACCTTTCCTCACTCTTGGAGGTAACAGGAACCTACCGGAACCTACCTGAACTAATATATATATTCCATTCACGGTAGGAATTGACTTCTGAAAGGCCTTTTTCCCTACCATAAATCTACTATATAGTAGGATATTGGTAGGAAAAAAGACCTTTCAGAGAGTAATTCCTACCGTGAATGGAATATAGCCTATTGTTTTCCCACCAAGTGTTGCTGGCACGTGT
>CABFOW010001792.1:30730-47311 GCA_902141385.1 Timema californicum
AAGAAAAAACTTCTTATCCCATTATTTCTGCAACCGAGGTCGGCCGAATTCTCCCGATTGTCTTGTGTCGTTCAATTCGAACTAGTTCACGTGGATATGGTGAACTTGTTCGACTCGTTCACTTAGAGGATCCGTTCGATTTAAACCATTCGTTCGCGAACGACACATCTCTACTTCAAAATGGTCGTCTCAAATTGTAACCTATCTTCAGTGGTAAGCTAACCAAAACTGTTATGGATGGGAAAAGGGACTTACATAAGTATATAACACCAGGTCAAAATTTGTTCTAACATGTTTATCATAATTACTGATATAAAAAATAGTTTGTGATTAATTATACATAGTGTTACGGCATGTAACCCTTGAGGTACACCTACCCCAAGTATAATGCTCTTTATTAAACCATATGCCCCAATCAGTTAAAATACTGGTTTCTCCGTGTGTAGCTCGACATTTCACTAAAGGGTGTTTTAAGCTATTTTTGAATGGATTAAAAATATACAATTTATAAATCACTTTCTTGATTAGAAAACTTCTGTTCTTAAGGTGGAAGTGTGGATTACCCAAGGTAAGGGAATTATTTTTACAGTTTTTACATCAAAACACCTTTTTTTTGTAAAAATAAATCAAATAATTATCCAGTAAATTATTTAGCACTGCGTCTTATACCCGTTCGGTTTATACGCTTTAAGTACTAATTACGCTAATGGATTAGGAATTAGGAAGGTTGAATTAGAGGAAGTGAACCCGCATTTGCGTGGAGGGCGAGTGGAAAACCATTTTAGAAAAACCGCCCCAAGTTCACCCGACCGAGATTCGAGCCTCGATCTCCCCGTCCTCAGCAGTCGGGCTCAACAAGACTAGCGCGTTAGCCAATCTCCAGTAGAAACATAATGTTTAATTTTCTCCCCACAGTGACCTCAACAGATGTTGAATATCTGTCAAGAACATATTAGCATTTGATGAGAAACTTTTTAAATTAAGAGATAAAATGTTCATTAAATTCCAGGACACCTTTGACAGATATTCAAGAACTGTTGATATCATAATGTGAAGAAAATTAAACTCTATAATTCTAGAAAAGCATTATTTGATTTATTTTGGTGAAAAATTATTTTGCTATAAAAACTGCAAATATACTGCCCTTAACTAACTTTCCAGATATCCCCAAATTAAATAAACATTGTTGAGTACCTTCCCTAAAAAACTTTCAGTGTTATAAAATCTACTTTAAAATATTTATGAAAGTGTATTGAAATTTTAGTTTCAAAATATTACTTTAGTGTTTTTTGTATTACAATGAAATTATTCTAAGGTCCCCAACAATACTTATATGTATTAATAAAATGAATAGTTTGTCTGTCATGAACATTGAGCAATATCTACTGCACGTAGAGAGTTTCCGATTTTAAAATTAGTAGCCCCTGTGCATGAAAATGTGCACCTAGAAACCAGAATTTTAATATTTAATTAGAATGTTTTTAATTTACTAAATACTAGTTCTGAAAAAATAAAATGTTGAGATTTATTTCTGTCGGTTCGAAGTAAAGAAAAGCGTTGCCCGGGGTAACCATAAATCCTCAGTAATTATGCTAGTTTTAGAATAAAAGGTTTGTTAAACCAGATAGCAAAAATTGTTTTCCAACAAAAAACAACAAAGTGTTAAAGATAATCAAAAACTCGCTTTTTTACCTGCCCGAGCAGTACACTTTTAATAACATTAGTGAGATTGGGATGAGTATGGTAGAAATTACAGGAAGTGTACCCGAATTTTCTTGGAGAACAGGTTAAAAAGCATTTAAGGAAAATCTATCCTCAGTACACCTGGCCAAGATTCAAACCTCGAACAAGCGTGTAACCTGAATGGGTAGTAAGACGCGGTGCTAAAAAATAATAATAATAATAATAAATAAAAAAAACCTCGAGCAGCCCATCACGGGCAAACCAAACTAGAGGAGCTTATCTCTTAATCCATGTTCCCACCGATGAGACTTTTAACATTTTGAGTTGATATGACTGTACTTATGAAAGCAATCAATCTCGTATCTTAGTTGCTATAAACACCTCAATATTTAGTTGGAATTAGGTTGTTATTTTACCCGTTTAGGTGGCTGAATGGGCTAAGGCCTCACTCTCCTGATAGACTGAGTTGCTGAAGAGGGAGAGATCGGGGTTAAAATACCATTCGGGTCTACTGAGGGTTTTACACTCTCCCTCCACGCAAATACGGGTTCACTTTCTCTAATTCAACCTTACCAATTCCTAATCCATTAGCGTAATTAGTACTTAAAGCGTATAACCCGAACGGGTAGTAAGACGTGATGCTAAATAATAATAATAATAAATCTACTGAGGGTGGTCTTTCCTAAATGGTTTCCCACTTTCCTTCCATGCAAATTCGTATAGATAGATTACCTCTAAAATGCTTTATTTAACAACCCTTCACCATTATAGTAGTTATCATACATGCTTATAAACTGAACAGGTAGTAAGAAGCGGTGTTAGAAAAAAGTTGTTTTTATGGAAGTTGGAACTCATTTAAACAGTTTAAATTATATGAAACGTAATTAAATTATATGTATGTATTTAGATGCTTTCGAAATACATAATGTATTGAAACAAGGAGATGCACTTTCCCCATTACTCTTTAATCTAGCCTTAGAGTATGCTATTAGGGTAATGTAAGAGAGTAGGGAAGAGTTGTACTGAGACCATTTGACCACCAAAGTAGGTTATTAATAGGAAATAATAATAATACTTAGTCCCGCGTCTTACTACACGTTCGGGTTATACGCTTAAGTACTAATTACGCTAATGGTTAGGAATTGGGAAGGTTGAATATAGAAAAAGTGAACCCGCATTTGCGTGAAGGTAGAGCGGAAAACCATTAAGGAAAAACCACCCCAGTTCAACCTAGCGAGATTCAAACCCCAATCACCCCGTCCTCAGTAGTCTAGCTTAACACGAAACTAAACTTAAAGTTAGATATAGCTATAGAAAAATAAAATCTTTAAGCAGATGCCATTTTTTTTTACAAATACTTCAGTGGCCAACTTAAAACCCAATTTTGAGGGGATATAGCCCCACATACGCACAAAAACAAACACGATGTTAACATAGTGGTATATTTATCCCTCATCCCAAATCCTCACTTCCCCCCAAACCCGACGTTTCCTTGAACATAGGAGGAAGTCACCAAGCCACTCGTGTGAACATTCGTCGCGAAAAGAAGAAATTTTTCATTTTCATCCTGGTCCCTCCACCTCCCCTCCCCCCCTCTCTGCCTTTTGTAGATTACACAGGACCTCTTCCCTACGGATGAAGGACGCTGTATTTTCCGCCCCGACGGATCTCCAATGGATCCTTGTGCGTCGGTAAGAAAAAGAGGACTCCGTGTGAAATGGTAAAGAAAACGTTTTTCTTTTCTGATACCACCCCCCACCCCCTTTTTGGCCTGAATGTGTTTGGCTGGAGAAGGTGGTAAAAGGGCGAGGGGGTGGGTGCGTGGGGTAGGTTTGGCTTTTGTAAACAAACGAGCGTCCGTCACGCCTTCTTCCCTACTTGTCACTCGTGTGAGTGAGTAGCTGAGCTGTGGTGGCCATGAATCATACATGCCAGCGCATCACACTCGAGTGCCAACACATAACATCCCTCTAACCCCCCCCCCTCACACCCCCTTAAGTTGAGGGAATATGTGAGGAAGGATTTGTTCTCACACTTGCATCGGTGAGCACTCATACGATATGTCATGCTTATCTATACCTCCATTTTAATAGTAAACCCATTATTTGACCCCAAAAAAATAGCTACTAGATCTACTTTCACGTATTCATACACCAAATCATGTGTCACTTTTAATATACATTACCAATAACTATACAATAACACTATTAATATAGTAAAAATGTTATCAATGTTGGCAGCAAATCAATAGGTTTGTATCTTCTAAAAGAGACTGCCTGTGAAAATCAGGGTATAGTTTGATTTTTCTGTGACGGGAAAGTTGAGGTTAGAATTCAGGTCGAGTATAATAGAAAAAGGATGGGTGTTCCTAAATGGTTTCTTATCCTCCCTCCACACAAATGTAGGTACATTCTCCTTACTCATGCTTTCACAACTAGAGTTTAATACGAGTATATGTTTGTAATCTGTAGAAATAGTAAGACGTGGTGCTAAAAAAAAGTATATATATTTAATAGATAATAAATATATAATATAGAAAAAAATAACGCACATGATATTTTTTAGCGCCGCGTCTTACTATCTATTCAGGTTATACGCGTCTTATATTAGTATAGAGGTCTATATACATACAAATACACAGATACATATATTTAATTACAGCCCGGACGCGGTGGGGAAAAAAAGTTTTGACAATGGAACGCTCAACAAGGATTATACCCGTTTCGATGTCTAACGTACTACTTTCGTGTTGGACTAGACTATCTAAAACAGGGAGATTGTGATTCGATCCCTGTCTGGTGCACTTGAGGATTATTTTTCCTAGATGGTTTTCCACTCTCCTTTCCTTTCAAGCAAATGTGGGTAGACTTTCTCTCAATTAAACCCTCCTAATTCCTAAATATTAGTGTAATTAGTATATAGGCGTATAAAACCGAACGGGTAGTAAGACGCAGTGCTAAAAAAAACACGGATTATTAGAGCTAGGCTGGATGGGAGCTAGAGTTAATATTAGTATTTTTTTCAGTTTTTATAACAAAAAAAATGTCAAAAATAAATACAATGATACTTTAGTATAAACGTTTATTGCATGTTTTCCTGCTACGCACAAAATCGATTATGGCTACCATGGTTGATACTACTGCTAGACTGTAAATGACCGTAGGGGCGCTTCAAGAGAAGTTAGGGGTGACACGGAGTTAGCTATATTTATATGAATTCTATAAACCACTAGTAAATGTGTGTAATGCCAGGCCTCCACCGTGGTTCGGGTTCCACGTTAAACTGTAGATCCTTCATTTCATCTCACAATCACCTTACCATTACACATTAGCTAGCGTAAGTGTGTATAACCCGAACGGGTAGTAAGACGCGGTGCTAATAATAATAATGATATAAACTACTATCTTATGGTTCATGTTTTGGCAACCCTTTTGATCTCACGAGCCGTGTGGTTTTGGTAAAAAAATGTTGATGGGCCGGTTGGAAAAATATATCTGGAAAAAAAATATCAACTTGATTTATATATATATCGTATAGAAATTAGTTATTAGTCTATTTTTATGAATACAAATTGTATGATAAATCTTTTTTCGGCCATATAAAATCAGTTGATGGTCCAGATCCAGTCCGCGGGTCGTAGGTTGTCTACCGTTAGTACAGTGGATGTAGCCTGTTGTGGATTTATATTCGTTATACTGCGAAGTATATTGTTTCCGGCAGTTGGAATCTCACGTTCACCAATTTAATTGCCGTTTCACCTGAGTAAATATTTGCATGAATTATTTAAATAAATAATACAGTATATTCAAATATAATAAATGTATTGTACACTGTATATTACGCCTAGACACTTTTTCTTTTAACAGCGCGTCTTACTACATGTTCAAGTTATACACATATGCACTAATTACGCTAATGCACTAGGTAGGAGTGAGAAAGGTTGAATTTAGAAGAAGTGTACCTGCATTCGCGTGAACAGAGAGTGTAAAACAATTTTAGGGAAAACCACCCTCAGTACCACCAACCTCCCTGTCAGCGGTAGTCTAGTGTACTGCGAGCGTGACGTCTTAAGACCATGCGGCCATCGAAGCAGTTAGATGAATCCTTAAAACACGATGAAACAAAAACATGGTGTATCGAGGAGCAGTCAATGAAATTTAAAAATAAATCTTTATCTTTCGTTTGGAACAGTTTTGCTTTCGTTATTTTTTTTTCTCATTCATTCTCAATTTAAAGTGTTTGTAACCCCACCTCTTTCTATCTCTCTTTTTCTTTATTTCTTTCTTTATCATACTCATGACCCTTTTTTAACCTCTCAGATTTATCAATTTTGCAGCAAAGTTACAGCGCTGTATAAGGGAGAAAATTGCTTGGCAGCAGTTTTCTTGGCATATTAAAGTGTCGCACAATTTACTTAATTCCAATTAATTAGTTCCCATGAACAAATTCAATCTTTTGAATATATTTGCACGCCCTAATGCCAGTACAAGTGACAAACTGGCCAATCTAAAACAGAAGGAAGGGGATTAAATTGAGAAAACTTAAGCAATCAAATCGGTATAGGATAAAAATAAGAGATTAAAGGGGGCGGGAGGGTGGGGGGTATTATCACAAGAGAAAAACGTTTAGGGTATGAACATAATATCAACAATGAATTTTTTGTTTTAAAGGAAGATTATTTATGTTAGGCATTGAATTTATTTAAAAATGAATCTTTAAAACTTCACATTCCTGAACAAAATTACGAATATTGATTGTTGTTTGGAAACTTTAAAATTATGTTATTGCTTAGTTATACTTTAATTAGTAAATTATAAGTTTTTATTAGCACTGCGTCTTACTAGTTCTTATAGATTGTTCCATGACCGGATTCTAATATTGGTGCAAGGAAAAAATTTACGTTTGTTAAAATTTCAGTTCAATTAGTCTAAGAAATAAATTGAAACACTAGAGAAGCTGGAAGCATACTGCAAAACTCACTATAAGAGGTACCTACCTAACATGTACTATTTTGATCTAACTAAGGATTTTTGTTATATATTTCAAATACTAATGCAAAACTAAAATCTTGAAACAGCCGTGTATATTTGTGTATCATAAATTATTCTTTAAAATTATCGGATAGCTCAGTAGTTATAGCATTGGCGTACTAAGTCAAAGGTCCTGGGCTCATTCCGTTTACAGGTGTTATTTTTCAATTCACAGAATATGAAGTTTTTATGCTGCTATAACCATAATTAACAAATATTAGGCTATAGCATTACTAATTAATCCATCTTAAAATCTTGAAGTTTGTTAAGGATATAACAGAAAATAGTAGTATATTTCATTTTCAATTAGTGTTCATTTCTTTCTACAAGCCTTTCAATTTCACTAATTCAGAGAAAAGCCTGCTATGTGTGGAATAAGTAGTTATTTAATGATCGATAAATCCGTAGCGATGTTCGAGTGTGCTAGAAAATGGCAGACTAATATTGTACTTGGTCGCTGTTGAACAGGGTTCTTGCCCAGCTTGGGTGAAAGGTGGGTGGTTTTTCCACATGGGATGTTTCTATTTGACTTTCTTATTCTTTCTTTGCGCATTTTATATAAGTAGTAGCTCTTATTATTTTTACATATTAGCTTGAATCGTTAAAATAACTTATCTAAAAATTAAATGACAATCAAAGGTGGGAGGGGGGGGGCGTTGCGCAGATAAAGGAGTCAGTCTCGTCTAGTTGTGTTTGCAAAAGATGGGGAGTACAGGGTTCAAATTCTGCCTGGGTGTACTATTTATTTACACGCGAATTCGGGTACATTTAGTCTAAATTTTACCATTATCATCCCTACTCCAATAATGTGAATGGTTATGATAACCCGAATGGCTACCGTTCAATTTGCATGTTAAGAACCTTTACAAAAATTACAAACGTACTTTATTGCTGCTAAAATAAATAGAATATAATTATTGTAATTTTATAGGTATTGTATATAATTATCATAAGTGGCAGTTGCAGATCACATGACCTGACGCATGAATACGTGAATGTATATCTAGTAACCCACCTCGGTGGCGTAGTTGGCTAACGCGCTAGTCATGTTGAGCTCGACTGCTGAGGACGGGGAGATCGAGGTTCGAATCTCGGTCGGGTGAACTTTTTTTTCCTAAATGGTTTTCCACTCTCCCTCCACACAAATGCGGGTTCACTTCCTCTAATTTAACCTCCCCAATTCCTAACCCATTGGCGTAATTAGTACTTAAAGCGTATAACCCGAACGGGTAGTAAGACGCGGTGCTAAATAAAAGATATATAAATAGTAACCATACTAGCTCTCATATAAGGCTCTTCCTATGAAAACTGGACTTGAGTATAACGCTGTGTGAAAAATAAATAAATCAAACAAAGAGATCGATGTCACCTTCAAATTTGCATTGTAAAAAAGGTGGTAAGCTTTACCAATTTTACAAAAAAAAAGTATATCTCTTTTATGCCGTTGTATCTACATTCCCATCACGATTTTCTCATGTATCCTCACTAAGTCATGTTTGTGCATACACGTGATGTCTGCGAGAATTTACCGTTCACATGGACAACCTAAACCTCACAATGCGATGCTTTCTTCACAATCCCACAATGAAACGCAATCTTTTCGTCAATCCAGCAATCTGTTCGTTCTTCAAAAGTTATACCAACTCAACTTAAGGTCAGGTACTTAAATTGACATATACCGTTTTTGTTCTGACGCATTTCCTGTCGCGACTCCAATCTATCACCTAAATCGTTTGAGAAGTCAGAAAAACAACGTACTACGTAACTTTAAGTTGTTAGATTCGTTGCGGTGTTATTTTCTTTCGGATAAAGCGTCGACTGCAACGATGCTACGGTAATATTATTGGTGTGCAAAGTTTAAATTTGGCTTCGTCTTTAGTTGGAAGACAGAGAGAGAGGATGAATGTATGAAACGTTATTGGTCCAACGAAGCGTGTTTTCCGAGATTGAATTACTTATTTTGAAATTCTTGTGGGGTTTATAATGTGTGTATATTTATTGCCTAAAATATCATATCGTTTTAGGCTATACCCCCCTTATATAGTATAAATGTAAAAATGTTGAATTACTATTGTTGAAATATAACGCCACATGTGTGAATGTATTTCTAAACATAGCGGTTAAAATTATCTAATCATATGTATGCTAAAAATACACATTAATATGTGGTGTTATAGCTAAACAATAGTGATTCAACATTTTTACATTAATACTCTATTAGGGGATATAGCGTAAGATTATGTACTATTTTTAAATTGCTAATTTAAAAATGAAATTTAAATATTTAGAACAAAAATTGAATGTATAATACAGTCAATAACATAAGTGGCATACATAATTAATGAAACCAAATAAAAAAAATCACTCATTTTGTTTAATGTTTGTCTACGAGTTATTTATTACAACTGAACTACAAAAAAAAATTTAAGAAAATACTTAATTTGACCGAAATAATTGTTGATCCAAAAAATGTAGCTCAATCGACTCTTAATTTTATGAAACCAATTTCTAACTTTAATAAAAATTATATTTAAAAAAAACCAAAAGATCTCAAAATGAAAACTACGATCTCTTTGATACATTAGATATTAAACATCCAAAATCAACATAATCTTTTTGACATAGCATCACCAAAAGATAAAATGAAAAAAATAACAAAATATATTTACATTTTTGTTCAAAAAATTCTTATAGCAGCTAAACAACAAGGTTGTGGAAATTAATTTAAATAAGAAAATATTCTGAGAATATCTTAAGCAAATACGAAAACTTTTTTTACTGTGATAAATAGGTAAAGGTTGGAACCACAGTTGGATGTAGGGTCAGGGGCCCCAAAAAAGGGGTGACCGGGGGGCTTGAGCCCCCCTGTTCTTATAGTTCAGGGACTGTGACTATCTTAAGCACCATCCCCTCCCCCAATATTGTCCATGTATAGTCAAAACATTTGTAGTATAGCCTGTCACCACCATATTGACAATTTTAAATAATCAAGTCACAATCTTATAATTCACGTTACAAAATAATATTCAAAGAGGGTTAAGATCTGTCCCCAATCTACCCCTTACATTACACGAGAGTTTGTTTTGAAACACTTAGCTCCCATGTTGAGACACTCTACAAGCTCTAAAATAAATTACAAGATTAATTTACGGGAGAAGCAGTATTTTCATCCTTGTGTGTATGGGTGTTCTGATTAGTGACTCAAATACAAATCTATATATGCATAAAGTGTATATATATAATATATATATACCGTATGTATACTAATTTATGTCAAATATTCTAATCTTATAAGCTGTAACATAGTGGAACCAAGCAAGGTAGCAGTCTTACCTTCATGGATTACACTATGGATCTACATTATAAGCAGCACTTTGATGACCTGGTGGTCTAGGGGTAAGGTGTAGGACTTCTGTGCTGGGGCACGGGGTTCAATCCTCGGTCCCGGCACGGATTTATCTTATTACCAAACCCTTCCTTCACTTCTGACAAGACGTGTATTAATCACAACTTGTGAATGTGTGGAATACCAGTCCTCCACCGTGGTTCGGATTCCACGTTAAACTGTAGGTCCTCCATTTAATCTCACAATCACCCTACCATTACACATTAGCGTAAGTGCGTATAGCCCGAACGGGTAGTAAGACGCGGTGCTAATAATAATAATAATAATAATAATAATAATAATAATAATAATAACAATAATGGTGATGATGATGATGATGATATCAGCACCATAGTGGAACAATTCAAGGTAAGTTTGCAACATTTCAGAGTAAACTAAGGGTACATACAGTACTGGGGTGGAAATTTATTCTTAAGTTTGAGCTACTAAAATGAAATTGTATTTATTGAGTGAGTGGGGTGACCTGGTGGTCTAGGGGTAAGGTGTCAGACTTCTATGCTGGCGGCCGGGGTTCAATCCTCGGTCCCGGCACAGATTTATCTGATTACCAAACCCTTCCTTCAACTCTGACAATACATCTTGTGAATGTGAGGAATACCAGGTCTCCACCGTGGTTCGGATTCCACGTTAAACTGTAGGTCCTTCATTTCATCTCACAATCACCCTACCATTACACATTAGCGTAAGTGCGTACAACCCGAACGGGTAATAAGACGCGGTGCTAATAATAATAATAATATTGAGTGAGTGGAACGAGGTTTTGTTTTAACTTGGCCGGTTGACATCAACCGTTTGACATTTCATCTTTCCATTTGTTCCACGATTATTGCCAAATTTGTGAACCAATTTTAACGAACTTTGGCAGGTACATTCTTTGAACATAGGCCAAACTACGTACTTATGTATTTTGTTTTTTTAAATAGTTACACAATTGAGAGACTGACTTCTTAAACCACGTGAGCAATGGTTATTATATTATTAATATAATGTATTTTTAATATAGTATTTATTTGTTTTCTGTCTAAATGAATCACCAAGAAAAATTATCTACTTCAAATCCAACGAGAAATTAAAGGATATATTTCAACTTGATATCCAAAGAGAAATTCCTACAAAGAGAAATCTTAAGCTAAAGATAAAATGACATAATTCCTTAAAGACTATAAAGGAGGGAATTCTACTGTTCACAGAACTACTAGTAGTAGTAATAATAGTTAATAATATTTGATGTTAATATTGAACGTCACCCCTGGAATTGCGCCAGGGAGAGTAAATAAAAAAAGAAAAAAAAATCCCTAGTAGTCAGCGTCTTGCTTTTTCTCCGTTTTCCTCTTTTATTCCTTTTCTCGAGACTTCTGGAATGGATTATTATATGTTAAGGAGAGAAAAATACATTCAGATTATGCATTACCAAAATGAATTACATACAAATACAGCCAACATAAAAAATGTACGTAAAAACCAAAATTATCACTTGTTTAACGAAATTTAATAAATTATTCAAATACATATATTCTCGACATGCATGTTTGGTTATGAGACTGAATTAAAATGTGTTAAAAAAATATATATATCTTTTACAACACTAAAGCAGACAAGAATTGGAATTAACCTTCATTTGAGAATTTATATCCAATTCCTCTTATAAATGAATGTCTTGAAAAAAATTAATTAGTTTAAATATTTACAATTTTAAATATAGCATATTAATTTTTTTATATAAATGTAAATGTAAAAGGGTTTTAAAAAATAAACCCATATGGTTGGATGCTAATCTTCAACTCATGTATTACAGCACAAAAAAGAACAGAAATGAAGAATTTAATGTCACTAAATGCTTTTGCATAGCCAATTAATGAATAATAAAATTCAGTTGAGTACATTTTTCAATTTGCATTTAATAAAAACAGCCCAATGAATTTCCACTGGAATAACGCTTATAATCACTTAGTGCCTCATTTTTCCGATAATTTTAAACTCGTGATAATTATCAGTAAATTTACTATTAGTATTTTAATCAGAATTTTAAAAAAAGCTGCGCTTTTGTTTCATCAAAGCACGCCGTGGATTATGTTTAGAAAAAATGCAAATCAAAAGCTTCTATTGCAAAGCTTTTAATATCTGAAAAATATTGAAATTTTAGTAAAAATTAAATGGCGTGTTAAGTAAACTAATATGAATAACATATAAATAAAGAATAAAATAAATGCAATTTTAAAATTATGGGAAAAATCATTACAAAAAGATTAAAAGCTATTTGAATTAATTAAAATTAATGATCTTGGTTTAATTCTTAATTTCGTTTTAAGTCTCCAACTAAACTATGACGTACGTGGCTAAGGGCCGAGACTATGGAGCTATGTCGAATGAAAACAGTTATTTCCCCGCATGTTAATAATCTCTTTAAATTTAAGAATTGTTGTAATTCCAATAAACTTTAGAACTTAAGAGTCTCAGCCTTAAGATCAATCTTTGATCGACCCGCTTCGGTGGCCTCGTGGTATAACACGCTACTCTCATATTAGACTAAAATGACGATGTCGAGGGGAGAGATAGGTTCGAATCTCGGTCCTGAAAACTGAGGGTGTTTTTTTTACAAAATGATTTTCCACTCTCCCACCACAAAAATTCGGATAAACCTCCTCTAAATACGATTATAGCCTAAAGCCATATGTGTATAGCCCTAACGAGTAGAAAGACGTGTTGTTAGAAAATCCTTGGTCGATTCATTATGAGGTATATCGATATTACAACAAAGAATAGATTCTAAAATCGACGATCTTTCGATAGATTACAAATCTTGCCACTCTGTACACCATTAAGTCACGTGCTTGACTCGAGCTTGATGGTGGATGTTGGTAGTCTATGATGGAATTTGTTTGCACAAAACAGGTCCATAGTTTAATTATTTCCTTTACACTTTATGTCATAGGATTTAAATGAGGTTAATGTTTTCACATATATGAAAATAGAGTTCGTAATTTGAATCCTTAAAAACTATCGTGTTCGACTTAAATGCATTCGCTCCATCATCAAAGAAAGTTTATAAATTACAATATAATGTTTAAAGTAATTTAAACAGGGAGTAGGGCTATATGTCAAATAATGTTATATATTTAAAATGATACAGTATTTAATAATAAATAAGACTACACAAAGTGAAGCAAAGAGATGAAGGACAAACAAATGAAATTTAATTTTGTAATTACATTTTATATTATGTTACAATAATCTTCAAGTGTATTTTAGTGAACAAGATTAATACATTTTTGATTAATAACATTGAACTTTCTACTTTAGAAATATCATGAAGGTAAAATTGTTTTTTGATGACTAGGCAATAAAAAAACACTTGGATTCTTGCTGGAATAGGATTCTCCGAGTATTTTTATATAAATAACTTACCAATTTACCTCTATGCAAATTCTAGTACATATCCTCTAGAATATACCTTCCTCATTCCCACTTCACCAACGTAAATAAATGTGTGTAGCTCAAACTATTAGTAAGAAGCGGTGGAAAAAAAAATGGCAGATGACTGAATATTGCAAGAAATACGTAGGTATTTGCACTTTAATTGACTGTCTAATATGGGGTTTAAGGTACTTAAGAATTGATATCATCATTAATTTCTTAATTAACTTTACTCCTCCTTCCACCAAGCCTTACAAATAGTCTTTGTTAGTACAAGTTAGTTTTGTAAGAGAGCAGAACTGTAGACTAGACTATGAAAAGCAGCAAGAGTATTTAGAAGAAGTAAGGGCTGGTCCGTTTCACGCCATTAGCTTCTGAAGTTGTGGCCACCATTTGTCATTGTGGAGAGGGGCGCCTCTAGTGGTCCCCCCGGGAACTATTTACCTCAACGTAGTAAAGAGACGAGAGTGGGTATATCGCTCCACAGAGCAAATAGAAGTGGAATAGTAGGGGACTGAGGGGGGGGGCAGAGCTCCCCTTAACGAGACTAATCGATTATTATTGCCATTGCCACTACTTTCCCACCCCGCCCATTTCACCCTCGCCCAAAAGGGAGGGGATGGAGAAGAGGAGGGAAAAAAAAAAGATTTACAAGTACTTAAGAGTTAAGCTCACTTTTCCATTGCTTTTTTCTCTCTACAAGACGAAGTGTTGCTGTTTTGAAGATGAAAGAAAGTAAAAAAAAATTGGAACAAAGCCAAAAACACTTTAGATGTGAAAACTAGAGCTTGGATGTAACAAATAACGCTGACCTTGTATTATGGAAAAATGTTGGAACAAACTTAAAACAAATTTTGAGCTGATGTTTAACTACACTAAATAGTGGCGTAGTTGGTTAACGCGCTAGTCGTGTTAATCTCGATTGCTGAGGACGGGGAGATCGAGGTTCGAATCTCGGTCGGGTGAACTGGGGGGGGGGGAGTCCTAAATGGTTTTCCACTCTCCCTCCACGCAAATGCAGGTTCACTTCCTCTAATTCACCCTTCCTAATTCCTAATCCATTAGCGTAATTAGTACTTAAAGCGTATAACCCGAACGGGTAGTAAGACGTGGTGCTAAATAATAATAACAAAAAATACACAAATGCATACATACATACAAGCATACATACATACAAGACACATAATTACGCCATGCCCTTGAGAGGTAGACAAGATACCGATCATATAGCTAAAAAAAAATCATCTTCGTTCTTAATTCATCCTCACTAACTTTTTCCACACTTTCTTATCCTTGTATACTCACTTCGCTTCAAAAATATCAATACACCGAGTCATACACATTCTTTTATTCTTAAAACTCTTAATTTTTCTCCTTTTCACACATTCGTTCACAACATTTAATCATGTCTCACATGACCTACCCCTTAATTTTGATCCACACACACTCTACCTTCATATAATTGCTCTTCACTCGATCCACCAAAGTAAATCCATCGTAATTCAATGGTAAACTATTTGCATGATTTATAAATGTGTATAATGATTTTATCTGTAATGGAGACAGAATTAGTTTTAATAATATTAGCACCGCGTCTTACTACCCGTTCGGGTTATACGCTTTTAAGTACTAATTACGCTAATGGATTAGGAATTGGGAAGGTTGAATTAGAGGAAGTGAACCCGCATTTTCATGGAGGGAGAGTGGAAAACCATTTAGGAAAAACCTCCCTCAGTTCACCCGACCGAGATTCGAACCTTGATCTCCCCGTCCTCAGCAGTCGAGCTCAACACGACAAGTGCGTTAGCCAACTACGCCACCGAGGCGGGTCAGAATTAGTTGATCACCATTGAAATAATGTGTTGTGGTATAATTTTAAAGTTTATTAAATTCGATTGAAAAAACCTTTACAACTAATTCGCATTTTAACTTAAAACAAGACCCGCTTCGGTGGCCGCATCATCTAAGATGTCATTCCCGCAACACACTAGATCACCGATTATGTAAATATAGTGGTTCAATCTCGGTTGGGTGTACTGATGGCAGTTTATCCCAAATAGTTTCCCACTCTCTTACTCCGTGCAAATGCGGGTACACTTCGTCTTAATGCAACCTTACTCATTAGTAAATTTGCGTACAGCCCGAACGGGTGGTGATAAACGGTGCTAAGATAACCCACATAAATGTTGTAAGGTTGAGGAGGATATAATTTAGATGAAGTGTACCCACATTTGTGTGGATTGAAAATGGTAAACCATTAAAGTAATACCATCTAAATATACCACACTTGGCTTCTAACTATGACATCCCCGTCACTGACAAACCATTCAATACAAAACTGTCGTTTTTGTTTGATTTGCCCTACAATGGGGGTGAACGTAATTAGTGTAGAAATAAAATAAAATGTAGCTCCCCCTCTCTACACCATCATCACTGGTTGTGTGGCCGACCCCGTGGTGTAGTGGTCGGTGCACCTGACTAAGATCTTAACGGTACCGGGTTTGATTCCCCACTGATATCTTGAGTATTTTTCACTTTAGGGGATGATCCCAATGTGTCCCAAGGGTTCGGTTAATTAGGCTCAAGTTAGGTTAAGACTCACACCGGCTCCATAACTTCATAATCACTATCATCACATCATCTGATTACGGGTACGACGTGTAGATAACCTCCTATGGTGACCCCTGGGCAACGTTCTGTGCCACCAGAGTGGCTAATAATGTGCACACAAAGAGACCGAACCTGGATGAGATGTCCCTTCCGGTCAAATATCACATATGACAAAAGAAAAAAACAACTTGTTTTTCAGAATGGTGTGATAGGAAGGTCAGTGTCTGCTACAAACATGATCTCCGTCTACCCTGAAAGGTCTCGCCTTGACCGACTACACCATGACCCTATCTTATAAGCTATACCACAGTGGAATAATGCAAAGTAGGCTAAGCTTGCTATCTCACAGGATAAACTAAGGATACATATTGGGGAAAAGTGATGTGTCAAGCCCAGTGCACAGGACCAGTGGCGTACCTAAAAGTGGGAAAACGGGGA
>CABFOW010001792.1:47947-59344 GCA_902141385.1 Timema californicum
CTTTCGGTCATTAATTCATCATTGTGAAAGGGGAAACCCACATTTCACAAATGATACATTTTTCGGCCATGGCAGGAATTGAACTAGGGCCCTTAACTCAGGAGGCAGACAGGCTACCGACTGAGATAAGGTGTTGGAATGTTGTGTTGTTAAATAAATACTCCACAACGAGGCTAAACTGTATCCAAGATGGAGGGTGCCTGCCTACCTAGCCTTCGTGACCTCATTTCGAACTTTCTCAAAGCGACTGTTCCGTTTCATACGTTTTCACGATCAACTTAACGTTCACTTGCATATAACATAACCCGTTTGCTCTTAATAGACTGGCTACTTATGATGGGGAGATCAGTGTTCGATCTCAGCTAGATGCACTCAGAGTGGCTTTCCTAAATGGTTTTACACTCTGCCTCCACGCCCATGCGGGTGCATTTATTCTAAATTCAGCCGTCCTCATCTCTATAACAATAGAATAATTAGTGCATAGGCGTACAGTCCAAATAAGTGGTAAGACTTGGTGCTAAAAAAAAGTTAATTTAACGATCACTTAGTGTGTGATCAGAATTCATTTTAAGTAAACTCTTGAGCAAAATACAGGAAATAAATTTGAATTGTTTGAAAAAAAAAATCTTAAATAGAAAACTCAATCATTCAAGGCTCATTAGGCTAGAAGTAATTGCAATTAAAGGTCACTGGATATTCAAATACCGAAGGAGATCTGTATACCACGAACAAACAAATGAAGTACTCAATAGCAGTGTTGTGAGTGGCCGTGTTTGTTTTAGCAAATTAATTAAAAATTGGATTTAAAAAACTTAATATTATGTGATTTATAATTTAATGTATATTTGTATTTCAATTTGAAATAGCCCACTTCAGTGGCCGAATGGTTTAAGGTGTCGCTCTTACAATAGACTGGACTGTTTATGACGGGAAGATCGGAGTTTGGATCTCGGTCGGGTATCCTAGGGGTGGTTTTTACTAAGTTGTTTATCACTCTCCCGCCACGCAAATGAGGGAATACTCCCTCTAAAATTCAACCTTCCTCATCTCTAACACATTAGCGTAATTAGTACATAGTCGTATAGCCCTAAAGGGTAGTTAAACGTGGTGCTTGAACAAGTTAAATATCTCCTGAATCAAATAACCGACGCTATTATTTATGCATTTTAGTGAGGATTACCCCATCTAGATATATCATATTCTGAAAATTCAAAAATGACACCTGGACACGTGAATCGAACCCGGGATCTTTGGCTTAGTACACCAATGCTCTAACCACTGAGCTATCCAGGAATCGTCCCATATTCATAGTCATTCTTCACTCTTCACTCATATTTTAAGGCAGAGTCTATGATGTACGTGCGGAAATCGTTGGCTACAAATGTGTGATTTATTAAGATCACGAGCTATCAGATAACGCAGCCACCTTAAACTCGGTAGTTGAATTAATGCTGCCACTTTTACAATTATTATAATTGTAAGGGATTGCATATCTAAGATTCAAATAGTCAAAGTTATTATTTATAATTTTATTGAGGATTACTCCGTCTGGATATCATATTTTGAAAATTTAAAAATGACACCTGGACACGGGGATCGAACCCTCCTGTTAGGTTTTAAATTTCTAGCGTTAACACGTCATATATACACACAAACAACAATCAATCAGTAGTTTTATTTATACTGTATGGTTATGTAATTTATTGTTACTCTGAAGTATTAGCAGTCTTTTAATTAGAGTATTTATCGGTTTGTATTAATACATATCTAGGCTCTGTAAATGTCAACTCAAATTAAATAAATATGTTTAACGCTACTCGTAAACATTTTACTGGTCAAAAAACACTTTTTGCTAATTGATATGAATAAATATCAGCCAAACCGTAAACTCAGCTCACTTTATTAGCATCTGCTATTTCTCTTTGGATTTGAGATAGGAATTTATATTATAGATTCTCTTAGCTTTTGAAATGCAAATAACATGTCGACGAATTCAAATGATTTAATAAATCAGGTTTTTTATTATTTATAATTTTTATTTTTGATCGGATTTCAAGTTTTAAAAATAAGCTCACCCCTTAAAGGGTTCCTCTATAATTTCACCAAATGTCAACTTTCTATCTGATTGAGAAGTATTAAAATTTATCTTGACAGTTATTAATACATAAATACAGAAACCATTAGACTTTTATTAATATGGATACATAAGAATTACTGAACAAAATTATTGAATTAAATATAACATATTAATAAATCTATTAAACCAATCCGTTATAAATACAATCAAACTATCACATAAATCAAATATATATTTTCATTAGTATCTTACTCTGAATATTGGTCATTAAAGTATTGTCAAAATAAATTAAGTAGCTTAAATATCAATTTCTAAGTACGTTATGTAACAGTGCTTAAAATATTAATTTATTGTTTTGATCATTAAACGTAAACTCCAAATGCGGTGAAAGTTTATAGTATTATCTTGACGGTTTCCCCTATGACCCTATAATATAATAAACTGTACAATAATGGAAACAATCAAAATTAGTTTATTACTTTTAATAGTAAACGAAGTGTACATTTGGTTCAATGATGTATTTTTAATCAATACTATACTGTATTATAATAACAGTAGTTTATTAAAAGATTTAGATCTAAAACACACATCAAACAAACACAAGTTGTACTTATGTTCAGTGAAAACGGGGTGTTTGTTTGATCATGTTAGGAATCTACATCTTGGTTGATTTATGTGTTCTTCATATAATATGGTGTAAGGTAGAAATTTCTCAATAAACTGGAATTAAGGTAATCGGGAAGTCAGGGCTCGAACCTCAAATAGTTGTAGTGAGAATATTTTTTTCCTAAACTGTCATTAACTCTCTTTTCTCCATGCATATGTGGGTACATTTACTATAACTTCTACCTTACCCATCTCTACGCCATTAATTTACATCTGAAGAAAAGCCGAATGGGTAGTAAAACGTGGTAAAATAAAAACCATGTTTTAAATAACCAAATTGTGTGTACCTAAAACATATATATATAATTTTAGCGCCGTGTCTTACTACCCGTTCGGGCTGTACGCCTATAAAATGTTTTTCTTCCTTACAAAATGTAATATTTCAATAAATCAATTTATCTCCACAAATAAAATAAAATATTTAAGATTTCCAACATATACGATTATATTTACAAAGTTTAAATTTAAAATAAGATTTAAAGAACACATAAACACAAACGCGTGAAAAGAAAAATTCCCTAAATGTTACCTTTCCTTAGTTTTTCAAAATGAGTTTGCTGTAAAAGTTGAAATATGTTCACTTCATAAAAATAAACATTTTTCGCAAACAAATAGTAAAATGTAAATAATAACAATAATTTATATTAGTTGGGTTGTGTAAATATTTGTTCTTTCCTTTTCAGAAGAATTTCTTTTGCGTGTTTTCTCTTCTGGATATTTTATTTTTATTCTTAAATAAATTACTCTCTCGTGTATTTCTTTCTGTATGTGTTGAAATTTGACAATTTTTTTTTCTTCTTCTTTTTGAATGTGTGTCTTACAGCCCCCTAGCCCGTTCACGTAAGTCAATCAAGGGCTGTTCTACTCGGCGAAGCGCGTAGAATATTGTGCGCAAGCGCTTTTTAGATAGCTCACGTTTAAGATTAGAGTGAAACAACTCCATTTATATTTCATTTGTTTAATTATTTTAATGTTAACTAACTTGAATTTGAGAAAAGTCGTTCTCACTAGTGACGGAATAACGTCCCACGTTTAACATAATAATACTTGTTAGTGCTTATTGCAAGGTTCCGAAAGGCGTCACTTTCACAATAGACTAGACTGCCAATGACAGGAAGATTGGGGTTCTAATTCTGGTCAGGTGTACTGAGGGCGATTTTTCCTAAATTGTCCCTCCCCCCCCCCTCTATTTTCACGCACATTCTGGTACAATTCCTATAAATTTAACCCTCCTCATACATATCTCATTTGCGTAATTAATACATATGCGTATAACCTGGACAGGTAGTAGACGTGGTTTTAAATATAAATGGTATGGTGCACCGGGCAGAATTTCAGAATTTAATCTTAAAATAGACATTTACTAAAAACTCGTATGATTTGTGAAACAAAACAATAGGTCTATACATGGTTGTAAAAACACTACACCTAAGATCATAATATCATTCAAAGAGAAAAAGCTAGATGCATTCGAGGCAATACCACAGACTCAAATAGCTGCTAGTTTCATTGAGGAAAAGGTTTTGTTCAAAATAAATGTAATAGCACAGTCTCAAATTGTCCCTAGTTTATTTGAATAAGTTTTGTTCACATTAACCGTAATCCTGACATTTTAGTTAAATTAAAGAAAAATTTATATTTAAAAGTATGTTTATTCAATAAAAATCCTGTAAGAACGACATAATCTAAATAATAAATTGTAAAATTATTTCAACAAGTATAATATATATATTGGATTGAAGTGGCAGGTTTTGAAGTCAATACTTAATGTAAAGTTTCATCACTTAAAGCCAAATACTTTATAATATACAGTACATACCTACATACATACATGCATACCAATCACGCCGTTCTCTTACGGGGTAGGCAATAAACCGTGCACACAGCTCAAAAAACAACCCCTTACTTTATCTAGCCTTCACTAACTTCCTCCACACTTCCATATCCTTGCATACTCCCTTCAATATATCATCGAAGGGAGTATGCATGCTCTTATATTATAAAAACTCTTAATGTTTCTCTTTTTTATATACTTGCCTACAACATTTAACCACGTCTTACATGACCTAACCCTTCTGTTTGATCCACACACTCTACCTTCATATATTTGCTTTATCACTCGATCCACAAGCATCATCTCAACATATATAAACCAACGTAAGACTCTTCTTTCACATTGACCTTTTGTATTCTCTTTCAAACCGCACTCCTTCAGCACCCATTCATTACTGACCCTGTCCATACGAGTTTGTCCACATACATTTCTTAGATATCTCATTACAACTGCATTCACCTTGCTGTGTTACTCCTGACAAACTCACGCTTCACTTCCATAAAACAATGTTAGCATTTACACACTATTATATATTGCCACATTTGCCTCTTAGTATATTACTTCATTCTTTGCAATAGTCCACATACATCCAACCAATCTCCGAGATGCATTCACTCCTCTGTTGATTTCACCATCCATCCTTCCATTTTGTAGAATATTCTGTTTGGATACACAAAATCATTCACTTATTCTAAGAGTTTTAGATTTATACTAAGTTGACAATCATTTCCCGATCCACCCTTTTCGAAAACTATCACCTTAGTTTTACGAAGATACATTCTGCCTGTTGCCAAATATAAACGATTTAATGCATTCTGAAAGTCACTTAAGCCATTAATACTGAATCTGCACATAACGACACTCTCACGTTCACATTGTTTATTTGCACTACAACCACATTCTTACAAGCATTCCTCATACACTTATATGTGAATACATGATACAGCCATGAAGACATAACACAACCTTGTCTAACACCCTGTTCAATGTCAAACCATTCGTTCAAAGTTTCATTCACCCTAATGCACGCTTTACTTCTATCATACACCTCCATAACAACAACCACTAACAATAATCTCTCATTACTTTCCATCATTTATTTCTATTCACCCGATCGTACGCTTTCTCCAGATCAACGAATGTACAACAAACTTTCTTCCTTACTGCCATACATTTCTCAATGGCTTGTAGTAATACAAATATTTGGTCCATGCGAACTCTTCCTGGCATGAAACCAAATTGTAAACCTTAGATCTTGCCCGCAATTTTTTCACATTCTCTCTTAATTAAGACTAACCCAAAATCTTTTTCCTGGAATACTCAACAAACTAATTGCCCTATAATTGTTAAATTCACTCTTACTGCCTTTCACTTTGTACGAAGGAAAAATGACATACTATATAATATAATTATATTTAAAAACCATCAATCTCACAATATTTTTTATAACGCTACTATTGAACTTTTACTTAGAATTGCTTTCCAAGTAAACAGTAAGGCCAACCTAAATTTAATTATGATATATTAGTTGTTGACACATTTTGAATAATACAATCATACCTTGTTTCAAATAAAGTTATTATTTAAATATATAAATTAATTGATAAGGTAGAGTATCATCGTGGTACTAATTTGTTCTGCTAAATCCTAATCCTCTTTATGTAAAATTTGTAGGTAATGTATTGAAAATATAAATGGCCCTTTATTTTCATATTCATTTTGTGCATCTTACCAAAATAGCCTAGTACTTTATTGATAAGTTAATATCACTCAGTAATATTTTATTTATTTTACTTATAAAAAGATGAGTTAATATAATATTGTATGCTTAAATTAAAAGTTTGCTTATTCATTTTATTGAGTGTTGTAAAAAATAATAATTGTTTGTGTATAAAAGTATGAAGAAAGAGCGATATAGAATTTTATAGTCTTGTAAACTTTAAAATTGTTAATTTATTTTGTATGATTCTTATTTTAAATTAATTATCAAATTCCTCGAATTGTGATGTTAAAAGGCCCCCAAGTTATACAATAACTAGTTAGATAGACATAGACCACTTCTACCCCCTGTTAACAATTTGTCAGTGTTCATGTACCGGCTCATTTTGTTTTGCGTCTCACACCCCAGCCTCATTCTTATGATGGCATTCAAATAAGCTGTGAATATATTTGGGGTGAAAGGCTAAAGCGGAAAATTTTGCATTTGTTATTAGAAAAAGGGAGACATTTTTCTTTATGTCATTGAATGTTAACCCCTTTAGGTTGTTTTTTTTATTCTTGTCTTTGCGGAATCCATTTATTGCCATGATTCTTTAAAAGATTTATTTAAATCCTAAGAAAGTCAAATTTCTTATTCAAAAACTCTCCATATTAATATATAATTTGTATTTTTATAAAAGAAACGTCAAGCTGCAAAAGAGATATTTATGAATAACTTCAAAGAGATATAAGTTGTATATCATTATATTAAACTTTTTAAAATTATTTTTATAATGTGATTCTAAAAAATCTAAGTTTTTTAGCATTGCATCTTAACACCTGTCCAGATTATATGCGTATGTACTAATTAGGTTAATGAATTAGGGATGGGGTGACGTGGCTATCTATGGGTAAGGTGTCAGACTTCTTTTGTGGGGATCAGGGGTTCAATCCTCGGTCCCGGCACAGATTTATTTGAGTACCAAACCCTTCCTTCACCTCTGACAAGACGTATGTTAGTAACAACTTGTGAATGTGTGAAATGCCAGACCACCGTGGTTCGGATCCCACGTTAAACTGTAAGTCTTCCATTTCATTCATCACCTTACCATTACACATTAGCGTAAATGCGTACAAGCCGAAGGGGTAGTAAGTCGTGGTGTTAGTAATAACAATTAGGAAATAGTAATGTCAGATTTAAGGTAAGTGTACCCGTATTTTCGTGGAAGGAGGGGGTGAAAACCATTTTGGGAAAACCACCCTCAGTACACCCGACCAGGATTTGAGCCCCGATTTCCCTGTCATCAGTAGTATATTATAACACTAGAGTGACGCCTAAGACCATGCGGCCACCGAAGAAGGTTGTAAGTTATTGATAGTATACAATATAAAGCATAATTTTGTGGAAAAAAACAAGGTTTTCTAATCTAGGAATTAAATATAAATCTTGTAAAAATAAATCAATCTAAGTATTCAACTTTAAAGCTTGGAAACAAATGTTCAATCGTGAATGTTAGCATCTCCATTGAATAATATTATAAGACAAGTGATAAAATAATGGATTCTATGTAAAATAGCATAAACATATATAGTAGAATCAAATATCCCAAGCTATTTATTATCTATGCTTTTTTGTGAAAATTACTCTATGTAGACATCACATTCTGAAGATTTTAAAATGAAATCTGGACACGGGAATCGAACTCGGGACCTTGGATTAATACGCCAATGCTCTAACCACTGAGCTATCCAGGAATCGTCCCGTGCCCATGGTCTTTCTTCACTTCAGGCTGAGACGATTCTTGGATATCCCAGTGGTTATAGCATTGGCATACTAAGCCAAGGTCCAGAGTTCAATTTCCGTGTCCAGGTGTCATTTTTCAATTTTCTGAATATAAACATATAGTTTTCTTCTACAAATCCTAAAAATTTTCAAAAATAATATAAATATCATATTTTTTTATTTCTATTCTCAATATTTCAATAAATAGCAACAAAACACTCTTAATTGATAATCTCTATTTGACAGGATCTAGATTTAAAAATACATTTTCAAAGTAAGCTACAATTTTCATTAACAATATTTTTTAATAGTATATTCATATTTACCCAACGTGACTATGAGTAATCTAATTTTACAATTAGAAATATGTAACTTTACTCCCGTCGTAATTAGGGCTGATTGGGGTGAGTTGTAACACTGGAAGGTCTCATCGACCGAAATTTTGTTCGCCCATAAATAAAAGGACGTGCCCTTAGCTTATTGGCCTTTAGAAGTTTTGCCATCATAAAATAAACGACTGTGATAAACTCTCTTGTTTGTTATCTTTGTTTGCTGCTCAAAGATATGCGTTTTGTTTAATAGCTATCAGATGAACTACACTCAAATTTTCTAATGGATGACGAATGACAGCAAAGAATTTACTAGATATACTTTCACGTATTCATACGTCAAATAATGTGATATTCAGCTGTCACTTATGATAGATATATTATACAATAAGACCAATAAAGTATTAAAATAATTAGTTTTTTCTTCTTCTAAAAGGTGCTCCGAATGTTCATTCGTTAAAAGAATCAAGTTAAAATTACTCGGGCTTAGGCCATTGAAATCGTAAATTTCATAATATGCCTTTATTTAGAACGTTTTAGGTTAAGTATGTTTCAATAACATAGTACAATCCTTAGATATATTCTATTTTAATAATAAGCTATTTTTTAAATCGAAATGATTGTGTTTAAATCCTTTATTTCATTTACTTGTGTTTCATGGAATTTATTTAGACGTAACTCAATTAAACTTGTTGGTTTCGTAACTAATGTAAATTTCAAGATATAGCAAGCTACACACAAGGGATCATATAACTGATTCTATATTTTATTTTTATCATACTTTAGTTTGGATATGATTCTTCAATACAAAGAAAACTAGATAGGACACATACTTTGACTTGAAGGAAAGAAGAAAACTCTGAGAGCTGAAGGAGGAGGCAGAGGACAGGGCGCGTTGTCGGTATAAGTTCACTGACAAAGGGATTGGACTTGTCGTAAGACAAAACACATAAATATTCTATTTCACATTATTTATACATAATTAAGGTTCCATTTTTATAAGGACCTTTTATAAAATAGGCTACAAACATGTTTCTTGTGGCCAAAAATAGTATCATTTTACTATTTTATAGATGATGATGATGATGATGATGATGATGATAATATTTATCAAAGGTGACAGCTGAGTATCACATGGCTTGGTATATGAATACGTGAAAGTAGATCAAGTAATTTTTCTTGCTGTCGGCTAAGAAGGACCTTCCCATAAAAATTGGACTGTAACATGTTTTCCACATGTTAGTTTGGTAGCGCCCGTATATTTTATGATGCAACAAGCTACACAACCGTGTTAAAAGAATTGCCTCTTATTTTCATCTCACGGCGTTAATAAAGACTTAATACTTTAGAAAAATAAAGGTTTAGTAAAGAATGTAGATAATCTTAAAAAAAGTTATATAGTTTATTGGACTAAATTAAGCCTCAAAAACTAGTCTTTAGTTGAATACATGAAAATGATCGTAACAAATATATTCACTAAAATAAAAAACAGATAAACACGAGGTTTGAAGGAATAAGTTGATAAGAAAATATAACTAACACTAAATAATTTAATTTGTGTTTTGTAAATGTAAAGATTCGAAATTCTCGTCAAGCGGAAACTTATGGAAAAACACAATGTATGAGAAATTGAAGTTAAGATGTGACGCTTTTTTTAACTATCGTATGGCACATTTAACCTGGAGGGACTTTGACTTAGGTCACCTTATGTATGAACTATTAAAGGCTCTGTTGGCACAGAAAATATCCAGGGTACACCATAAGAGGTTTTCTACACGTCGTAACCGTAATGAAATGATGGGACGATAGTTATTATGAGGTTGGGGAGCCGGGGTGAGCCTTAACACAACTTAATCCTAATTTACTTAATCCTGGCGACAAGTTGGATTATTCTTCTAAAGGGAAAAATATCAAAGCTATCAGTTGGGAAATGAACTCAGGACGCCTAGTCTCGTGGCCAGAGACACTGACCACTACATAGTGGGGCCAGTTAGATGTGACACTAATGTATAAAAACTATTAAGATAAAATTGGTAGAATATGTAAAAAAATTATAAATGTTTCAAAAGATAAATTAACATGGAAATAAACATATTTGTGTTGATATAAAACTATTTATAAACTACAGTTATTAAAAGTTAGAAATTCACTTTGAATACCAATTATAAATGAAATTACTAATTATAGCACTTAAAACAGAAATATATTAATAAAGTCTTTAAAATTATCAATGGGAAATCTGTGGAATCAATGAAAATTGGTATAAAATGTTATAACTTAAGTTACAATTATTAATACATTTAATTAATTGATCTAATCCGGGAACCGTTAAAATGTATTTACAATTTCACAATTTGTCACTGTTACATGGGAGATGATATGAAAGTGTGTAACATTTTGATTCTTAATCTTATGTAAGTTTAGTAAATATTATGAAAATCTTATCCATATTTTAGTATATCCCCTTGCTCCTTGAGTTACTTCATATAGATATTGATCTTCTACTCGTGAGTGGAATAATTCAACATATTCTGGCGTACTTTCATGAGTAATGACTTACATCACAATACTTTTAGACAAAGTGAGTATAGCAGTTCTCAAAATAAAATAAACTTTTGCTACTCATATAGATTCTTAGTAATGTGGTATGTTTGGAAATATAATAGATATGTTATGGATTTTCGTCAAATTAATATAAATAAGAAAATTAAAAATATTGTATTCATGTGATTTTAAGAAGTAGAAATGATCAACAAACCTCCGAACTGTTAGGAGAAAGAGCTAAGTTTTGGGTTAAAATCTTGGACGGCTTTACTGATGGTTGTTTTCCCACTCTCCTTCCACGCAAATTCAGGTATATTTCCTCTCAACTATACTTTATTATTCCTTACAGTGCTACACTGCACTTGATATAAACAACATTACGTACAGACAATGGTTTATAAGAAGTAACTTATCTGACAGTCTGTTATAAGCTAGTAATTTTACTTTCACTTTGATATATATATAT
>CABFOW010001792.1:59461-101238 GCA_902141385.1 Timema californicum
TATATATATATATATATATATATATATATATATATATATATATATATATATATTATCAATACCTATAAATAACAATAATAATATAGTAAAATCTTATCAGTTTTAGCCGCAAAGAATGATGTAGTATTTTCTTAAATTGGAGATGTAGGGAATGTGAGAAAGGTAAGCGTTTTTGCAATTTTTATAGTAAATCTTATTTTGTTCAAAACAAATCAAATATAGAGTTTAATCTTCTTGACGTGTTGGTGTCAACAGTAGTTGATGAATATCTGTCAAGAGTGTCTTGGAATTTAATGACAAATTTTTCTCTTCGTTTAAAATGTGTTGTCAGCTGGTGCTTCTATGTTTATGACAAATATTCAATAACGGTCGATATCATCATGTGAAGAAAATTGAGCTCTAGGTTTACTGAAGTAATATTTATTAATTTTGCTATAGAAACTGCAAAAACACTGGCCTTTTCTCATGTTTCATACATCCCAGACCCTCGTTAATCAAATCGGACAGTAAATTAAATCTGTTCCTTTTACCTTCTAGTGTAGCTATATCGATTTTTCAGACACGTAGTAAGAAGAAGTAGTTTTTTTAAAGCTCACTTTATAATTTTTGAACTAGATTTTTACAATATCCTCAAAATCAGTACATACAAGTTGTCTCATAAATCATTGCACTTTTATTATCTATTCATATTTATTTCAGACTATTCAGTACAAATGAAATATCAAAACATAATTATAAAATAGCATACATAGCATACCAAAAACAATTATTTTTAATATATGTTATATTCAAATTGGTTGCTCTCAACATTCATATATTCTTGAAGTCTATTAACAATGCTTTTTATCACTTTTTAAATAAATATTTTATCCTCAACAATTTCAGCAAATTCGTCTTGAACATACACTTTAAATTCATCTAAAGACTTTGGTTTACAACTGTGTGTCATGTCTTTCATTTCCCCCCTCTCCCAAATGAATTGTACTCCATAACGGTGAGATCAGGTGACCTAGAAGCTCACTCTACAGTTCTTCTCTCAATTACTCTGTTCGGGAAGGTTGCATCGAGGAAATTGCGGACAGTGCAAATATAATGTGGCAGAACTTCTATCTTGTTGGAAGAATATTTCATTAAGAACGTTGCACACCTGTGCAAAATCATACATAAGCTAACCATTTTATAATTAAAAATGGTATTTTACAAAAATTAGCATATAAACTATCTATTAAATAAATTCAATCAAGCAAGAATACACCTTGATTAATAATTTTTTAGACTGGATCAATTTAATATATAACCATTATTAATGGATATATAATTAAATTTATGAAATTAAATAATAATATAATTATTAAGTCTAGATATGATTCTCCATGTTAATGTATTTACGTTCCATTCGGTGAGTTTTAAGAATATAGCATTGAAACAAAAAACATAAATATTTAAACAATCCCAAAATTAGTTTACATGGTCACAAAATTATTATTTTGGCCTTAAAGTAGTTTTTTGTAAACGAACTTTTTCAACCATCCACAGCTCAGGCTATTTGGTCTATTATTATTATTATTATTATTTATATGGGATGTAGATTAAAAAAGTCGTTGGAAGCATATGTATAGGAAAGAAAAAAAAGTTAATTTTGAAATGCTACTCAACGTTGTCACGGCAAAAATAGTAGATATCTTATTTATACTCGTCAGTGGAAGAGGGGAAGTGCTATCAGCAGGTAAATTAAAGGCATCAACTGTTAATTTTCTTCCTTCTATTTTTATTTCGTATATTGGCGTCTAAGTGTGATAGTGCTTAGTTGGCTCAAGTTAAGATGTCACCCGCTTCGCCAAATAGCTTCGAAATCCCCAAGCAGTCAATGTCGTTAAACAATCCCCTATCTAGTTGAAGTCTTGGAATGATATAACTGCTTAGCTTTTGTAAGTAACTATCACCAGTAACTGTCCCAACAAAACCCAACCCAACAATCTCTAACTGTCATAATACTAGCATTATCAACATTACAAAACTCAAACTATTCCACAAAATAAAATATTTTACTGTAAAATGAAATTACTTATGGAATATTCTGTGTTATTCACGTACATTTACCACTTTTTGTAGTGAATTATTGCCCTATTGAAGCGAGGTAATGTTTTAACTAGACCGGTTGACATTTCTTCTGTCCGGTGGTTGATTACGCAATTCATTCCGAGTTCGAGTACCAATATTAATAAAATTTGGCAGGAATATTATTCTAACATAGGCTAAGATACGTACGTATAGTTTTGAAATTTTGTTATTTGTTTCAATATGGTGGTTGCTTGGAAAGGGTTTCGTTTAATGGCTCATCCTGAATGATTTGAATTTAGAATTATTGGCAATCGATTGAGCAACTAGGGTGTATTATTTTGTTGGCATATTTTGCGAGACTAATTTCTATAACTTCGTTAACAATAGTTATTCTCTATTAGTATTATGTATTATTGAATATAATATTAGTTTGTTTTATGTCTATTTTGATTATTAAGAGGGAAAATATCAAATTCATATAAAACTATATATTATAGGAGATATTGTAGTTTGAAATCCAGAAATAAATGTTTCCAAATATAAATCTTAAGACTCGAGTAATTATAAAGTCACGGCATAGTTCTCAGCATCATGTACAGTACTTTTCTCATACCAATATAATTATCATATCATATATCATTATAATCGTGACAAATTTTGACCTCGAGAATATGATTAATCTTTACATTTTATGTGTTTTCAAGACCCCCCCTCCCCNCCCCCGAAAAAAAAATTGATTTTACCATTTTGTTTGTCTCTATGTCTGTCGGTCTGTCTGTCTACCACCAACCACAGATCTGAAACGGTTTAATGGATTTGGTTAAAACCGGGTATCTAGAAGCTATGAGGGTATATACGTATACCTAAAAATATTTTATTTTATTTTCACCAAAATCCTTAAATTAATGATTTTTTTTTTGCTACAATTTTTTTAAATGGCACAATTTTGCTTCATGGTGACCTGGCGCTCTAGGGGTAGGGCGTCATACTTCTGTGCTGAGAGTCCAGGCCTCAATCCTCGGTCCCAACACAGATTTATCTAATTGCCAAACCCTTCCTTCACCTCTGACAAGACGTGTATTAATCACAACTTCTGAATGTGTGGAATGCCAGGTCTCCACCGTGGTTTGGATTCCACGTTAAACTGTAGGTCCTCCATTTCATCTCACAATCACCCTACCATTACACATTAGCGTAAGTGTGTATAGCCCGAACGGGTAGTAAGACGCGGTGCTAATAATAATAATAATAATAATAATAATAATAATAATAATAATAATAATAATAAATTTGCTCTAAATGGAAACCTAGAATGTGTTTGATTTTTAAATAACATTTTATACTTAATTTTTGGGTAAAAATTTGTTAAATGGTAGTTTAATGATGAATGATTTTCATAATTTGAAATATTTTGAAAATGGCTGAAAAAATTTTGTTTAAAATATATATCTGGGGAATGTTTGATATGACAAATAAAACTGTATACTTATTATTTGGGAGGCGAATTCTCTTCAGGGTAGCTTGCTGATGATCTTTTATTTTATTTTATTTATATATTTTAAAATAAACTAGCCAAGCGATTTGGTTCAAAAATGGATATCCATTTTACAGTAGCTTACTGTTGACTTATCTTTGCCAAATTTGAATTTTTTGAAAATATCTCTAGCAATTTTGTTTAAAATTGGTAATGAGTGACTATTTTATATGTTCAAAAATAACGTATGTTTATTTTTCTAAAATAAGTTATTTTAAGGGTAATTTACTTACGATAAATTATAGAACATTTGAATTTGTCCTCAATTGACTTTGAAGATTGAGTTCATAGTGGGTTTCTTATGATAAATAAGAATACGTTTTTATTTGAAATTCGTTAAAAAAGTTTGAACAATTTGATTTAAAGCTTATATATAAAGTTTGTTTATTGTAATTAACAAGATGATGTTTTTGTTTTTATGATCTAAACTTACATAAGGGCTGTTTACTGGAAAAAGTTTTTTTTTAAATTATCTTACAAGCTATAACATACAATATGAAACAGTTTGTGTGATTGTATCGTACCATTTATCTAAATGCTTATTCACTTTGCATTTTAGAGCACTGTGGTTATGTTGAGGTTATTTAAACAGTTCTTTTAACTCATAACTAATTTACTCCATGTTAGTCATACAAATAAAATATAAATTGGATTGTGTTTTCGCGCGCTCAATAATTTCAAATCTGCTTTATCTATTTGCACTGGATAAACCTTCCACAATCACCTTTAAATTTACCTAAGCTTAGGTCTATGAAATTCCAGTACGTTAAAATTCCATAACTTAAAAGCATTGAGGTACTAGTTATAATGTTCACAGAACTACTAGTTATTTGTTTTTATTTCAAAACATATTACCAATAAAAAAATATAAACAAAGCTAGGAAATACAGGAAATTTATTGAACCTCCAATTTATATTATGAATAAAACACCAGATCTCATGACTCGCACCAAACAAAAAACCACCCAGCAGAAGCACTTGATCCTCTCTTTTTGTAATCTTTAGCAAGCCCCATTAGAGTGTAAATCAGTGGCGTGTGTTTGCGCATTTTCTTCCCCGCGCAACACAACAACAGGAGTGAGAGGCCCGCCTGTGTGCGTTGTGGGGGGGGGGTTGTTAATTAATTCACCACGCAATGTCATTACCCACCATCAATTCCTGGACCACTCTCTCCTCCGAGCTATCCTTCCCTCTCTCTTGGGAGGGTCGATATCTCTCTCTCTCTATCTCTTTTTGTTGTGTTATCTTTGTACAGCTTCGTACATGAAAGGTGACCGAAAATGAATTACTTTACTATGTTCTAGTTGGAAACATTTATGAACTGGACTGAATGTATCTTTTTTTTTTGTCACTGTCGTATTCATTTATCTTTATATTTTCATTATTCCTATCTTTTTTTGTAGTGTTTTCTTTCTCTATTCTAGATTTCTATTGTTCTTTATCATTTCCAAACATCTTTCATATTGTGTTTATCTCTTTTTCTTTTCAAACCTTGTTTAGGTCTATGTATGCGTTGTCGCCTACATTTTTCTACGTTTTTTTAAAAACGTCTTTCTCTTCCTTTGTAAGTCTTCTTCGCCGCCCAATACTTGTTATCTCTCTCGGTGTTGTTCGATCTCACACTCTTTCAAATACTCCAATTCCCCCAGTTTGTCACTTGTGACCCAAAGATGGCGCGGTACCTTGTTTAGCCCAGTAACCAATCCTCCCGAGTGGGAAGGGAAATAAATAAAAGGGTTGAATAAGTGAAGTGGGGGTAAGTAGAAAGTGGGTAATGGGGTTGGGTGCTGTGCAGCCGAGCAGAGTATTATATTATCAGGGAAAAAGAGGAGAGGGGGAAAGTGAAACTGTCTCCTGGGCTACCATTTAGTGGCTGCATTATTCACAGGGTGAGGCTAGACCTTGGGAGATGTCTGTGAAGGTCATGAAGACTGATGTGAAGGATGTCATGACATACTCTTATTACAAGGTAAGGTTAGACCTTGGGAGATGTCTGTGAAGGTCATGAAGACTGATGTGAAGGACGTCATGACATACTCTTATTACAAGGTAAGGTTAGACCTTGGGAGGTGTTTGTGAAGGTCATGAAGACTGATGTGAAGGACGTCATGACATACTCTTATTACAGGGTAAGGTTAGACCATGGGAGGTGTTTGTGAAGGTCATGAAGACTGATGTGAAGGACGTCATGACATACTCTTATTACAAGGTGAGGTTAGACCTTGGAAGGTGTTTGTGAAGTTCATCAAGACTGGTGGGTAGGACGTCATGACATACTGTCATTATTATTATTATTATTATTATTATTATTATTAGCACCGCGTCTTACTATCATATTGTTATTCACAGGGCGAGGCTATACTCTGGGTAGTTCTTGTGAAGGTCATCATGATTGCTCTGAAGGACATCACGACGTGCTCCATTCGATTGTACAGAGCAGGAGAATGAATGCGGTGAGACTTTGTTTTTTATATAAGTTATTAATAGACCCCATGATGACAATAAACTAGGTTGAAAAACTAATTTGAGAAACTAGTGCTTTGTTGGCTTTAACCGCTAAAACCACTCATCGAGATCATGCAATGCCGATCGTGTCTTGTTTATTGGATATAGCTTTGTGGGTGTTTACATATTTACTCCTGGATTAACCAACGGTGTGGTGGGAATGTTGCAAGGTTAAGCAAAGTTATTGTTCAATTTTCAAAGAACCTTTTCTGACAGCTAGAAAAGTTACTAGATATAATGTCGCGTTTTAATCCTTCAAGTCATGTGAGCAGCAACTATCCCTTTTGATAAATATTATAAATACCTATAAAATAACACTAATAAAATAGGAAAACGCTATCAATATTCGGCAAAAATTAATGTGTTTGTATTTTCTAAAAGGCCTTTACCATGAAAATTAGACTATTGTTTAACTGTGCTAGAAATTGTTCTCATTCCTGAGTATAGTACTAGATATGTATCGACGAAAGTATATTCCCATATGACGTATGCAGAACAGAGCGAGTGGTCAAATAGTACTCACTATTTGGGAACACATTACAGGTACAGTTTTAAAAAGCCCTTCTCATTCGAATATTCATTATCTCACGGCCGTGCCTAGAGGGGGTGTTTTTTTAGGTCTTAAACTCTCAACTGAAAAGAGTATTCTTGTATTCCTCCTAACGCCTGGGCTGAAAGACGATTTAAATCTTTTAAAATGTATAACACCACTATACTAGCTTATAGTCATAAAATATATAAATTGCTTCTATAGGGATTCAATGTTCAAATAAATGCTTCAGTGACCGAATGGTCTAAGGCGTCGCTCTCGTGTTAGACTGGCCTGTTGATAACGCTGATATCAGCAATCGAATCTTGGTCGGATCTACTGAGGATTGCTTTTCCTAAATGGTTCGCCCCTCTCCTTCCACGCAAATTCGGATGGATTACCTCTAAAATGCTTCCTTCCTCATATCCACCCCATTAGAGTGATTATCTAGCATATATCCCACAATATTATATTAAAACAAAATGTAAAAACATATTGTATTAAAATATTATATTATCACCATGAGCCACGGCAAGCTTCCCACCCCTCCCCTAACTCATTATATCACCATGATACGACTCTTACTCGTAGGTATTTCAACAACTGATATTACAGGGTTTTTCCTATTGATATAAAATGTCAAATAGGATGTATTTTTACAAGAATGCCTGTTCATTGGCGCGTATCATTTATCGGTAGACAGTGCATGCTATACTTGATAATCATTACTGAGGGAACTGCATGACTACTATCGCGAAACACCGTTGTCATTCTTTCTCGTGGTAGATCTCCCCTCAAATATAAGACAAGTTTATCAACGCTGGTTAGTCGAGGTTGCCAGTAGCTCCTTCTTTACCCCAGCACACCACCTTCAGATATAACTGAGAGAAAGAGAGCGAAGATAAAACTTTTCTCCATAGGACCTGTAGTTCTCTCAGCAATGAAATTGGGTGTAGATACGACTAAGGCCGGAGACAGAATAGCGTTCCGAACTGTACGGCAGAACGCAAGTACGGCTGGGGTGTCTGTCACACCGGCTTGTCAAACGCAGCTACCTTGAGCTCTTTCAGTAGGGAAAATGTCGATTATTAGTGAAGATGGCTTACTACTCGCTCTTTCTATATCGGATCATCTGAAAAAAAAAGTTAGTAAATATGGTGGGCACCCTATAAACAGCTGCAGGACAATTTCATACTTTGGTCATGAAATTACGTGAACATTCAGACAGATTTTTAGAGAACTACAGAACGAGTGCCGCGAGCTTTGATTTGCTGTTTTTCTACGTAAAAGGAAATATTTAGAGGCAGTCTTCGAATAGAGCAGCAGCTACCTTCATCCACAGTTTCCCCTTAACATCCTTGTTTGCATAATATGTGTGTGTTTAAGTTCCACATTGCATCTCCATGATGCACTTAATTTATAAACAATCCTGTGTCAAACATGGCTGCGGTCAACACGCACACGGCTCCGAAACTGGAACGAGACTGCGACATGAACGCAAGTCTGGCGGGGTAAGGATGATTACATGGGGATCATTTCAAGGTCGTGGCTGTTGCAACGGACGAGAAACGCAACCATCTGCGTTTACAAAACTGCCGTAGTGTTCAGGACGCAAGTCTGGCCCCTCTCTTATGCAACAAAGCAATACACTACATCAACCTTGTCGCAGCCTTCTGAGCGCTGGTTCGTCCCCGGCCTTTTAAGGGACGTTTTCCCACGGACGGTCTTTGGACCCACCGCAGGGCGTTTATTTGTGGTCAGCAAGCGCTTTTGATGCGTTTGAGTCAACTCACTGCCACAATTCAACTTAACTAATAGAGTAGGAAGGAGTTTTGTGGTTAATATTTTATTGGAACGTTGGAGGTTCAGAAGCTGCGTCCCCACCATACAAAACTCCTTGGAATCAGCGTGATATATCATCATTGTGTCGTTCTAGCAATAACGCGTCAAAACAGACGGCTGTTCAATGGTGGATTGTTTGATGAACCACAAAATAAACAGCTGCTGTAGAAAAACCACTTCGATTTCAATCAATTCTCCTTTAGAACGCTCCACAAACAAACTGTTGCTACTGTGAAAACACTGCTAATTTAATCAATATTACTGTAGAGCATGATAAAAATAAATGGCTGCTATACTAAAAACACTTCGATTTCGATCAATGTTCCTTTATAATGCGCCACAAATAAACGGTTGATATCGTGAAAACACTGTTATTTCGTCAATATTTGTTGTTTTTTGATATATCAATATGAAACAATAATTGATTTAAAATAATAATAAAATAATTGTTATCGATTTATTTACTATTTATTTATTTATTTAAAACTCAATGTTGCATCCTTTAATATGTTTTCGAATATCTATGAATTTCATAGTTATCAAATTTTGTCAATTTTGACTATATGTTTTTGATAAACAGAAGTTTAATATCATTCTTTTGTTATTAATCCTTGCTCCTATATACACTGTTGATACCTGGGAGCTAAAACCAGTATTGATTATTGGCGGTCAAATTGATATGATCATAAAATTAATTATCAAACTATCTATCACACAAATATGTCACAAATGTTAAGGACGCAGTAAAATAGAGTCCAATTGGGAAAGGAAGATATTTTTCAGTACATCTGTAAAAGTTAATAAAACTATTTTCGTATTTTTATAAGTAAAATTATGTAAAATTCAGCTTATATTTTTCATAAATAAATGAAACAATTGTGAAATGCTATCAATTTTTACTGCATTGTATTTTCTAAATATACCGGCCTATCAGAATCTTACTATATGTGTATTTATTTAATTATAAAACTACGAGTTTCAAAAAATCTGTGTTTATGTCTATCATTTTGTGTTTGTAGTACAAACTTTTCCCTCTCAGGATGCAAATTATACTCGGTCAACTACTACTATTAAAGCAGTGTCTGTCGTCCTTAATCGTGATTGAGTTACTGCGGTAATTACCCTCCACCAGTTTTATCCGCATTATGGCAGCTCAGTGAGCACGCCTTCCCCCCATTCCCTCTAGTACCACAGGAATACTCACCCCCCCCACCCACCACATTCTGTTCCTCATCTGACACGCAGTGACTAACGTGTCATACTACCGGGGCTACTAAGGTAAAACTTTTACTTGGTTTCCATGGCGGTATAAGAAACTCACATCCTTTGTCCCTACCCTAAATTGTTACATGTTTGTTATTTTTGGTTAGTGCTCTTTTTTTGCCCGTGTACTGACCGTTGGTAGCTTCAATACTTCCTAAATTAAGATGGTATGGAAGGGGATGCAAGTTAATGTCCATATCTTTTTAACAGTTTTTAGCGACAAAAACGTTTTCTTCGCCAAAATTATATATATATATATCTTCAGTAGATAATTCTAGTTTAATTTTATACAATTAATATTCTCAACAGTTGTTTGAATATTTTGTGATGAACATCGCAGTATTCGACCAAGGGCTTTTTTAATGTTTGAGAGAATAATAATTGTCGAGCTACGTAATTCCCATGACAGATACTCAAAACCTATTGAGATTACTATGCATAACTTAAACTAAATTATATATTCTTTAAATTGAAAAATGACAACTGGACATGGGAATCAAACCTTTGACTAAATACACCAATGTTCTTACCATTGAGTTATCCAGCAATCGTCCCGTGCCCAGGTCATTCTCCACTCATATTTTAAGGCAGAGTCTGTGATGGACGTGTGAAAATCGTCGGCTACATCTGTGTAATCAATTAAAATCAAGAGCTATCTGATTTGCGCATTTGTACATTTGGCAGAATACATCTCTACCGAGTCGATGATCTTATCTCATATAGCTCGTGATCTTTCTTGTTCACACATATGTAACTGACGATTTCCACACGTTCATCAAAGACTCTGCCTTAAAATATGAGTGAAGAATTACTCTAGGCACGGGACGATTCCTGGATAGCTCAGTGGTAAGAGCATTGGCGTACTAAGCCAAAGATTCCGAGTTTAATTCCAATGTCTAGTTATAATTTTTCACTTTAAAGAATATGATATTTAGATTCAGCTATAACAGTAATTAACAAATATAATAGCTTTGATTTTTAATCCATCATAAATTTATCTACATGAGAAATATTTTATTTGAACCCTCCCACTCGCAAAAAAAAAGTTTTTTTTAAATAAAAACTGAAAAAATGTGGACTATATTAACTCACGTTAGTGGAATATAATGACAGGATTAAATATTAATTAAAATGCATCAGAACTCATCTCAAGAGTTGATTGAAAAAAAATCGTGATAAAGTAACCTAATTAACCCAGCAAAGACTCGAACACCATCTTTTAAGGTAAGAGCTAGGTGCGATAACATATGTTAATCCTAGCTGGTTTGCTTTTTATTGAGTAAAACTAAATGTATCCAATCTTTAGTAATCTCTCGAAATAAACGTTGATTATTTTAAAAATTATTTTAAATTAAAATGTCATCGAAAAATAATTAAGCTATTTAATTACCTTTGTAAAAAATAGATTTTCAAAGTTTTAATTATGAAATTATTTTATTGGGATACTAAACACTTAGCATTGTTTAATCTATACCGGCTGTTCGGAAACTCACAGCCCAAACTGCACATACAGTTTGTTTGAACGAAAAGTAATACAAAATCCCCATACACTTAGACTTACATCCAGAAAACTATGCTAATATCATTAAATGGTTTTCAAAGGTTCAGTGTCTGGCGCCGGGAAAGCAAAACTGCCAAGCATGCGTACAACAAGTTGCATAGGAGCTAGGCGCATGGCAATGCACATTTAATAATGGTAAGCACTTACTGTGATATAGGACTGTGATGATGACCCTCAAAACGTATTAGCATTTCTAGATGGACTTGTGTGTTTACTATTAATTGTGGTGTGTTCTGCTGCCGTGCTCCAAGATGTCGGGGTGTGTAGTACCGCGCGCCTAACTCCTATGCAACTTGTTGTACACGGATGCTTGAATAGCTGTGCGCCGAGTTTTTGAACACAATTTAATGGTATTAGCATAGTTTTCCGGATCTAATAATAATATTTAGCACCGCGTCTTACTACCCGCTCGGGTTATACGATTTAAGTACTAATTACGCTAATGGATTAGGAATTGGGAAGGTTGAATTAGAGGAAATGAACCCGCATTTGCGTGGGGGAGAGTGGAAAACCATTTAGGAAAAGCCACCCCCGGTTCACCCGACCGAGATTCGAACCTCGATCTCCCCGTCCTCAGCAGTAGAGCTCAACATGACAAGCGCGTTAGCCAACTACGCCACCGAGGCGGGTAACATTGAACAGATCGAACAAATGAACACAAGCAAGGATTACAAAGACATTTGCACAGTATATAGTATTAAAACAAATACTAAGGGTTTAAAATATTATACTACCCGTTCGGGTACGCGCTCATGTACTAACTACTCTAATGGCTTAGGAATTGGGAAGGTTGAATTAGAGGAAGTGAACCCGCATTTGAGTGGAGGGAGAGTGGAAAACCATTTTAGGAAAAACCACCACCAGTTCACCCGACCGAGATTCGAACCTCGATCTCCCCGTCCTCAGCAGTCGAGCTCAACACGACTAGCGCGTTAGNTCGAACCTCGATCTCCCCATCCTCAGCAGTCGAGCTCAACACGACTAGCGCGTTAGCCAACTACGCCACCGAGGCGGGTTTTCCGGATCTAAGTGTACAGGGATTTCGATTTACTTTTGGTCCAAACAAACTATATGTGCAGTTAGGGCTATGAGTTCCCGAACATCCTGTATACAAGACTCACAAACTAACGCAATGTAGTATATCACTATCAACACTAAATCCTCAACTTTGGATTTAGGAAAGGATTCATATCGGAGTTTTAGCATGTGTGTTCACTGTTAATCTACTTATGATCGTGGTGTATTCAAACCACGGATTATAGTAAAACTGTATACAAGTTATTTAGACGTGATGTTCAAATAATCTCCATTAAAATTAGAATACGATAGAACAATATATCTTACACTGTGCACTTGCTTCCCGTATATATCTTTAGATACCTGCTGCAGTGAGCGCATGGTCTAAGGCGTCACTCTCGCAATACACTAGACTGCCGATGACAGAAATATTGGAGCTAAAATCCTGGTCGGGTGTACTGAGGGTAGTATTTCCTAAATGGCTTTACACTCTCTCTCCACGCGAATGCGTGTACACTTCCTCTAAATGCAACCGTCCTCATACTTAACCCTTTAGTGTAACTAGTGAATATGCGTATAGCCTGAACAGTTTGTGAGACGTGGTGCTCTTTCTCTCTCTTTATTTATATATATATATCTTGTTTTTTAATTTACTCAACATATTTTTAATGAATAAGTTAATTAACGAAAATAATAATGACCACTCTCATTGCAATCCATTAATTATCTCTGGTTTCCTTTTGTATCCATTGATATCGATATCTACAGTCAACAATATTGAAAGCCTTTTCCAGATATATATAAGTACAGTTCAAATTTAATAGGAAGATTCTTTTAGAAAATACAAACAACATCTTCTGCTGCGAGAATTGATAGCATTTTATTAAATTACTAGTATTTGTTTTGGTGCTGATAATATTAATCAAAAGTGACAGTCTCAGATAACATTACCCGGGGTATACATGAATTAAAGTAGATCTGGTAGTGTTTCTGTCTCTTCCTGTTAAAATTGGACTGGAGTTATATTCGTACAAAGGTTTGAATCTGTTTTAATAATTAGCTATTTTAAAACTGACTCACGTCACATAATATTTCAAAACATTTCAGATTTATTTCAATTATGGCTTTTTGTTTTATTATGTGGTGTTTATTGCACTATTACACCAAGTAATAAGTTTAAGGTAGAAGTGCGTACAACCCGAAGGGTAGTAATAATAATTTAAGGTAGAAATGCGGGAGACGTAAGAAAATTTCAGTGTTTTTTTGGACGTTTCTTGACATAAATTTTTTTGACAAAATAAATTAAAGAATTCTTTATTAAAAATATAGAGTTCAGTTTTCTTTATATGGTGAACTCAACAATTTTTGAATAACAGTCAATATCATAGTGGCATTAGATGACAAATTTTTTAAATCAAGAGAAAAAGTTGTCATTAAATTTTAGGACACCCTTGACAAATATTCAAGAACTGTTGATGTAGCCATGTGAGTAAAATTAATCTCTATGTTTCTATTGGAGAAATAGTTGATTTATTTTACATAGAAAAAATATTTACCACAAAAACTGCAAAAACACTGCGCTTTTATAGTGTTTCCTACATTCCCATATTAATAGAATAATATATGTACTTTTCAAGCACTATAATTCTGAAAAAACATTTGTTAGTGGTCAATTTTGTACTCTGATGGTAATAAGATGCAAAATATAAACAGAATATTGTATGTCCTTGTAGATAAATATATAACGTGACTATATTGGTGGATTTATATAAAATTACACTAATAAAAGACACAAATTCAAACAGAATAAAAGCATTACTGAAAGTGGAGGAGATCACTTAATTTAAAAACTAGTAAGGATTATCTTTATTTCCAGCCATATTTATTGCAAAACTAAGCAGATATTAGACCGGCTTGATTTTTAGCTGAACGCCGTACATTTTTAAAAGCAATATAAATGTAACGGTATGAGAATATATCGTTTTCGAGATTATTTTCTATTTGGTTGATTTATTGCGCGTCTACATTTGAATGTCTTGAAAATGTTTACATTCATGACCAGCCGTGCTCGCAACTACAAGACTGGAGTCCTCAATATGTTGTTACAATATAACCCCACATTGCCGACACAGCGCCACATGTTACCACAGGCGGCAATAACAAACAATTTTATTTGGTACGAGACCCCCAACAGTTTCATAAATTGATGCATTCCAATTCCCATCAACTATTTTATTAGATGTATATTTCTTGCGCCATGTCTTATTCGCACCTGTATTTAATTACACTGATGGTGAATGGACGAAGAAGGTAGAATTTAGAGGATCTCTACCCGAGTTTGCGTGGAAGGAGGGTGGGAAAACACTTAGGGGAAATAACACCCTCAATACGCCCAATCGGGATTCGAATCATCAGGCTAGACTATATTATCTTCACGTTTATTACGCGTGCCCACTAACATGTATAATTTATTCAAACCCGCATTGGTGGTCACATGGTCCAAGGAATCAGTTTCACAATAAACTGGATTGACATTGACGGGTAAATGCGGTCTTTGAATGCCAATAGGGTGTTTTAAGGTATCAAGAGTGTTTATTTCCCTAAATGGCTTACCGTGCAAATGTGGGTATATTTCATATAAATTGTACCAATCTCATCCTTACCCCATTCATTAAACTAAATATGGATAGCACGCTTTGGTGGCCGCATGGTCTAAGGCGTTATTCTTGCAATATACTGGATCATAATTGATACATCAGGATTCGAATCCCGATCGGGTGTACTAAGGGTGGTTTTTACAATATGGTTTTTCACTTTCCCTTCAGGTAAATTCTGGCACACTTACTATAAATAAAACCCTACCCACACCTAACCCATCAGCGTAATTTGTACATAGCTGTATAAATCTAACGGGTAATATAACGCGGCGAAAAAGAAAACTTATATTAAAATTCCTGTTCAGTTTTACCTTATCATCTAAATAAAAAGTATTTTAATCGTGAAAATGTTTGACCTCAATATTATGATGAATATTTACGTTTTAAATGCCTCCGAACTCAAAAAGGTGGATACAACAATTATTTCTGACTGTCTATCTATTTGTTCCTAAGCGAAACGGTTTTATGTATTTTGTTCAAACTTTATATTCAGATGTTATATGTCTATACCTTTGATTCTTTTTAAATATGTTTGACCCAACTTTTAAATTAACGGTAGTTTATTAGTGAGTGAGTTTTTAAAATTCTTATTATTTTTTTTAATGGCTCCAAAGATTTTGTTTAAAATGGATAGCTAAGGATTGTTTGACCTAAAAAATAACATCGTATACTTTATTTTTGATGGCAAAATTAATTTAAGTGTAGTTGACCAAAATCTATTTTCGAAAATGATGTGTCAATAGAGTCTGAGAAAGTTTGTACAATTGTAGGGTGAACCGTTTATTTTTACTATTGCAGAGATTACCGGTTAGGCTTCCACGAGTGCTAGTAATTTTTCTGAAGAAAAGGTGTAGCAATAATAATAATAATAATAATAATAATAATATATTCTTTAAATTGAAAAATGACCACAGGAGTCGTCCCGTGCCTAGGGTCACTCTTCACTTATATTGTATGGCAGATTCTGTGATAGACGTGCTGAAATCTGATAGCTCGTGGTCTAATTTGATCAAACATATGTAACTGACGATTTGTTCACGTCCATCATAGACTCTGCCTTAACATATGTGTGAATGGTATGACTCTTGGAGAGCTCAGTGGCTATACCATTGGCGTACTAAGCCAAATAAACCAGGTTCAATTTCCGTGTCTAGGTTTCAATTTTAAAATTAAAGAATATGATATTTAAATGAGATTATAACCGTAATCAACAAATATAAAATCCTGGCTATTTAATCCATATTAATAATAATGAATTAATAATGGTTCTATCAAGGACGCAGCCAAAGTGTGGTACCGGGATAGAAACCCCCACCCCCAAATCCCTGCCTTACATAAACAACTTGTAAAAACTATAAGATTAGGGGTGACCTGGTGGTCTAGAGGTAAGGTGTCGGACTTCTGTGCAAGGGGTCAGGGGTTCAATCCTAGGTCCCGGCACAGGTTTATCTGATTGCCAAACCCTTCCTACACCTCTGACAATACATCTTGTGAATGTGGGGAATGCCAGACCTCCACCGTGGTTCGGATTCCACGTTAAACTGTAGGTCCTACCATTTCGTCTCACAATCACCCTACCATTACACATAAGCATAAGTGCGTATAACCCGAACGGGTAGTAAGACGCGGTGCTAATAATAATAATAATAATAAAGTATCATGATAGATTTTTTTTTATCTAGGAGATTTAGATTCATGTCGACGTTTGATGACTCCCTAAACCTAAAAGAAAAAGTTTTTTTTTGCAAATCCATCTGAGTGTTACTGGGACTAGAGACGGAAACATTGCACTGATCAGACTAAGGCCAGGTTTCTAGGGTTTCCATAAGGTTTCCTAGAGGTTTTTTTTTTATCAAAAGTTCTATACAAAGCTAAAATTAAAGGTAGTTTACTTAAAGGTGAAGAGAAACTAAAATGGTATTTGCTCAAATAGGCTCTAACAATTTTGGTTAAAATTCGTACTTAAGCACTGTTTAACAAGTGGTGCATCTCATTTTCCCATGAAATAGATTTTGGGGGCAATTTACACAAGCGTAAATTTCCTATTTTGATATCTCTGAAACCCTCTGAGATACTAAATAAATAAATAGTAAGACGTGGGGATAGTAATAATAATAATCATCTAAGATTAGGGATTGTATTATAAACCCAAGGGATTTGTTTAATGGTGTACATATTTAAAACTAACATGTTAAATGTTAAATTATCTACTTTTCGCTTTCTTGGTGTTTTCTAGAAAGTTGTCCCACACTGACAGGGTTAGTAACGCCATTAACTTGTGAAGTTAACACTTTTTGATTTTCGTATGTTCTTAATAAATTCAGTAATTTCAACAGAATGCCTTAAATTTACGAAATTATATGGTATATTTTTATTTTGTTATTTATTAAATGTGTTACATCGTGAAACCTTTTTAAAAAAATTCATAGAATATTTATTTATTAAAACTATTTATCCATTTTAAGAAGGAAATTAGAATGTAAAAAATATATGTCTTAATTTGCCACAAGGAATAAACGTAAAATTTTAAATTAATTCTTATGCACAATAAAAACTTAGATGTTTATATTTCTTTGTCAAAATCTGATTTCATTTCTCTTTCAACCCCACCTATCCCCACTTCAGAAAAAAATCCCTGGCGGTTCCTCTGGATTATATTATGTTACGAGTCACCCACTCGAACTAAACATGCGCAGACTCATCTTAATCACAAACGCTGGTGCGCATGCCTAGCTTCACCCACATCATGCAAGGAGGGGGGTTACAATTTATTTCTCTTGGGTGAGATTTAGTTTGGTTACGAATCTTGTGATTGCTTCAAAATATGAATGTGTTTTAGAAGAGACCTCGGATAAGTAATCAGATAAATAAGCTACAACACCAGTACATTCGAAAAGTAACTGAGAAGCTTAAATTATATATTTATGAATGATGTCTATACTTAAGTTCAAACCTTGACAGAATACGACACTGCTCTATACACTGATCTATATGGATACTTTTACTATCCATATTCGTGCAAAGATCCATGGCTTGACTCCCTGTTGAGAAAATATTTTAGAATCCATCCCTGCAGCTTATTAAGAGTTTTTTTTTTATGAACTGTAACATTTTGTTTGCCCAAAACATTGAACTGTATCTCGAATCCCGGCTTGGTATTTGCATAAACTCTTTCTCACTTTTCCTTCACGTGAATTACGGTACAGTTCTTCTTAATTCTATCTTATTCGTCCCTATTTAATCAGCGTAATTAAATGTGGTTATCCCGGATGGGTATATAATCAACATATTAACTATTGGAAATGTATGTGTACGTTCTATGCTGTTCACCCATAGATTAGTAAACGTGAGAAGTAATTAGACTCCCACTAGATTTTAGAACAAGATCTTGTCTCCAAAGCAACACGCATTCTATAGCTTCCCACTCGGAAGTCGAAACGTGTCTCAACTTCCAGACAACAGATTGATTTTAATCCATCCCCCCTTTCGCTCCATCTGTGGGAGTCTTAGCAAGCAGCAGCAAATCCATGGCTTACACCCGAGTAAATGGTTTTGCGGTAAGTTTATCGATGGCAGGTTGGTAGCGCGGTGCGGTGTGTTGCTTACGTCACCGGTACGACTGTGACTAGCTTGAGGAATATCCTAGCATTCAATCAAACTCGTGCTTCACATAAGCAAGTGGCTGGGCTGAGCTGTACTGTAGCTCCCTCCATCCCCCATTGCTCCGCTCTAGATGAAAGGGAATGACGTGGGAGAACAAGCGACTAACTCACACTTCAAGTTTATCAGCATTTGTGATAAGTTTCCTTTTAGAACATTGCTAAGCAATCTGTGGCGCGCATACCTCCAGGGGTACGTTAAAGATTTCAGGTAGTAGGGGATGCACCCTTCGTTTACCTGGCGTGGTGGCAAGCGTACCTTTCATTATTCCATTGTGGTATGACTTTTAAGATACGAAAATAGAGTAATTTGAGGCGAAGGGTGAGAGTAGAAACGATCTAATAATAAGAGAGCAGCAGGGTAAGTTATACAAGAGACCTGCTATGGAGAACAGAAGTGCCCTTGAAGTGTAAGGAAGTGCTGTACAGGGCGTAATTTGTAACCACTATCACAAATTCAACAGAAACATGCACAGTAAATTTAAGAGAGACTGAGAAATTGGAGGTTATGGGAATTAATTTTATGAGGAGGATGAGGATGGAGAAGGAGAGAACACCAATGAGAATTAGGGAGATGAAGTAGGGAAATGACCGCAAGAAAGACCAAGAAAATCATGAGAGGAGTAGAATTGAAGCGATTAAATTAGGGAAGAATGGTGGGAGGATTGAGGAAAATGGAGTTATTTTACTAGACTGACCTGGCCATAGGCTAGAAAAAGTTGATGACGATGATTATGATTATGAATACTCCGTCATAGAATGACTGCTACCTTTCAAGATAAACAGAATGTACCACTGAGTTTTATTGGCTATACGATATATTTTCTATAACAAAAATATATTTGGACGTGATTACATGAACTTCGATAAGACCCTCTTGCATGGTTTGTTTTAAATTATACTACTAATACAACCTTTTTACCACCTGTGTGGTCTAGTGTTCAGGGTTCTTGGCTACATATCCAGAGGTACCGGGTTCAATCCCTGGTGCTCTTAAAATTTGTCTGTGAAGCAGTGGGTCTGTAACGGGGTCAAACTCAGCCTTGTGACGACATATGAGGAGCTACTTGAATCAAGAAGTAGCAGCTACGGTTTAGAAAACTAAAATCAACGGCTCATTGTGCTGACCATATGACACCCCCTATCCACAAATGTTGGCACAATTATAGCTAACGATAGTAGATGTTCGATCGGTATAACTTATCTGCGGGCTCACACCATGGAATTTTGTATATTAACATGTTGTTAACGTTTGAAACGACCGTTTATGATATACAAGATATACGGTATTGTTTTACTATTATTTTTATAAAGAGCTGGAAGGAGTGCACTAGTAAACGTATGGCCCCAAAAGGGGTAAGTAGCTGAGAATATTTGGAAAACATGTATGAGTTGTGGCACAGTGGAACTATGTACAAAGCGTGAAAAGAGGAGGTATGTTTTAAGGCTAGGAATTAAAATTGGAAAACCTTTTTAGGTTTTTTTAAAATTTTAAATGTACAATACAATTTTCATAAGAAGGGTCTTATCTGACAGCCAGAAAAGTTACTAGATCTACTTTCACAAACACACACACACACACACACATATATATATATGTGTGTGTCAGCTAATGTGATCTTCAGCTGTCACTTTTGATAGATTTTATCAATACATATAAAACATCATTTGATCAAGTAAAACGCTATCAATTTTTCTTGCAAAGCGAGTTTATGTTTTATAAAAGGGACTTTCTATGAAAAATTGGCTAAAAATACAATAAATCAGTGATGAAACCTACCCTATTTAAATTAACAGGGAGAGGAGGATTATTTTTAAGTATATTAAACAACCCTTTCCCCAGTGGTAGAGTATGAAACATAATAATTGTGCACAGTTAATTTATCTTGTTGTACGGTGTACCCAATTGGAGATCATACCTGATTCAGAGTCAAGCAATAAAATGATACAAAACCTATTTTTGGTCGTCCTGTAGTTGGAAGCTTGGTGTATTTTAAAATTTACACCTTACAAAACTCATTGCGTGTCCAAATACGATCAAAGAACCGTACCTAGTTGAGTATTTAAAAAAAAAATCTGCATTATTCAGCTGAAATTAGAGATATAGGGATCGGTTTAAAAGGGTTTTTTTTCATTTTATGTTTCAATTTAATTGTGGTTTTTAAAATATGGTATTACAAGCTCTCTTCTCTTAATTTCTATTTTTTTTCTAGAGTATAATATAACATTGCTAGGATAATCAAGTCTCGTAGATTAAGGTGGGCAGGACATGCAGCGCGAATAGGAGAATCTAGAACCATGTTCAGGGTATTGACTGGTAAACCTAATGAGAAGAGGCCAGTGGGAAGACCTAGACAAAGATGGGAGAACAACATTAGAATATACCTGAGACAGAGGGTATAATGAGGTGGACTGGATAGAACTAGCTCAAAATAGGGATAGGCTGTAATAAAATGAACTGAATAGAACTAGCTCAAAATAGGAATAGGTGGAGTACTTATGTAAGTGCGGCAATGCGCTTTCGAGTTCTTGATGCCACATAGAAAGTAGGTAATAATACAGAAAGCTACACCAAGATGCGACGCTCGGTTAGAACTATATTACTTATGTGAGTATAAACTGATAGTGTACCTTTTCAATAAATCTTAAAGTGTGTCTAAATATCAATTTTTTTAACACCGTCATTGGTGGGTAAAGTGATTAAATATCAGGCTATGTTAGCTTGGTTGGGTGGTAATACGTGTACACCTCATCTAAATTCAACTTATCTTACCCAAAACTTATTATCTTAATTAGTATACATACGTGTCCCGACACCTTAGCTTAGCATGTCTACCTATTGATCTAAGGGTCCCGGGTTTGATTCCCGACATGGCCGAAAAAAATTTCATTGGTGAAATGTGGTTTTACACTTTCACAGTGTGATGAATTATTAACGGTTGGGGACTGGATGTTGTGCCAATCATAGTCCTCAGTTATATTATAAGGCATTTGACAGGCCTAGCAAGCCGGCAGTGGAAAATATATGACTTGAATTAAAAAACACCCGCCTCTGTGGCGTAGTTGGCTAACGCGCTTGTCGTGTTGAGCTCGGCTGCTGAGGACGGGGAGATCGAGGTTCGAATCTTTGTCGGGTGAACTGGGGGTGGTTTTTCCTAAATGGTTTTCCACTCTCCCTCCACGCAAATGCGGGTTCACTTCCTCTAATTTAACCTTCCCAATTCCTAATCCATTGAGTAATTAGTACTTAAAGCGTATAACCCGAACGGGTAGTAAGACGCGGTGCTAAATATTAAATATAATTAAAAAACTTATCCAGGCCACAAGCTGGAAACAGTAATTTATGTAAAAAGAAAAAGTAAAACGTAAATATGCCTATAACTTGAACCGGTAGTAAGACGTGGTGCTAAAATAAACAAAGCACGGACGTGTAGGAACAGGCAAGCAGACTCAGTTTTTTAGATCGTTATGTGTACCAAATTTAATATGACAAAATAACTGTCATTTTATTATTATTTATAATACAACATGACACATTTTCTTTGCCGTATATTATTCAGCCACAGTGTAAATGCCAGTGTTTTTGGGAGAGAAAAAAAGTGTTTAACTTTTTTCCAAACTCTTTTCTTTGGTTTATGTCTAAAGGAAGAATTTACTCCAGTCATAATAAAAGAAGAACAAGGGTTGAGAACCAACTGTTTGAAATGTGGTGGAACCAGCGGCGCCGACGCCAGGTCATCGCGACGCCATGTTCAAACATACTTAGTCCCTTGTTTTGTTCACAGTCTGGAACTTCCTTCTAGTTCTGTGGCCAATTTTACAGAGGATTTGGCCAGATGCGACGTCGTTTAACGAATGGGGGGTATTACAGTAAAAACTCCTCAAAGAGTGTATTTTTTTATCAGCATTTCTCAACACCCACCCAGGTTGTAAACATATGTACTAATTAAGCTAATGTGTCAGGGATGATAAAGGTTGAATTAATCTAGAGGGCGTTTACCAACATTTGTATGGATAGAGCGTGGAAAACCATTTAATAAAAACCATCCCCATATCTGAACGGTATTTGAGCCCCGATCTTCCCGTTATAGGCAATCTAGTCTATTGTGAGAGTGACGCCTTAAATAACTGTGTGTACCACCACCCAGGGGACGTTTATTTGTTTTCGGGAGGGGGTTAAGGTGGATAGATTGTATGGGGCGTTTAGGTTGCTACGGATATTACATTAATAATTTTATGTTAATAATAACAGACAACAAAATATTTAACATTAGGCCGTTGAATTTATTTTACTATTTATGTTCTATAATAATTTTGACAACACGTGTAATTAATTATCCGTTTGGTTGGGTTTTTTTAAAAATAATTTTCCTCTCTCCATCCACGGGAATTTAAGTACTCTTCATACAAATATAACCTCCCTAATCCCTAAAACCATTAGCGTAATTAGTACATAAGCGTATAACCTCAACGGGTAATAATACGTGGTGCTAATAAAAATTGGGGAGGGTTTGTGGGAGGGAAATTTGTTGATGATATATAAAGATAGAGGAACTGACAATTAAATTGTTTACTTTTCCAGTGGGGGGAGAGAGAAGGGGGTTACCAAGATGACGAAACAGTCTCTCCGGCCTAACCGACAGGAGGAAGAAATTCAAACAAGGTGGAGAAAGGTAGGGATGTAATGACGCGGTCCAGCCGAGGTATTAAGTAGTGTGGCGCCGGGTGAACAAAGTCCTCTGGTTGAAAATACAACCGGGTGAAAATTGTAGACGATCGTGTTGCAATAATTATGGGAGGACTTTAATTATAAATGTAGCATCAATAAAAAAAACTTCGAGAGAAGAAATATTCAGGTTTATATACATTTTATTATTTATTTAATCATGTGCTATTTGTTAAAGTTATAATTCCTTCTTAAATCTAAGGTGTACTGTATTTTTAACAATATATTAAACACAATAAGAGTTTTATCAATAATGTTTACACGCTACGATCACTATTGAAACGACCAGATATATTGTAATATATATAAAAAAAATTATCTTAGGAGTGGACGTTAATGATTCAGAGCTTCACCAAAATATAATTAAGCAAGGCAAATTTTCTAAACTCCAGGGTTAAAGGAGTGTACAAAATAGATATAAAAATTATAGCTAATTTAGTAAAATTAAGAGTTTGTTTGTCATGAGCGTTGCGCGATATCTACCGCTGTCAGAGATCTGACATTTTAAAATAACTAGTAGGTCCTGTGCACAAACATATGCATCTTGAAGCTGGAATTTAACTTTTTTGACTGGATTTTAAAAGTTATTAAAAACTGGGTCGGAATAAATAACACGAAGATATGTTTTTCTGTCTGTTTGAAGCAAAGAAAGGCGTTGCCCGGGGTAACCACGCAATATATTAATTTATGATTATGTCATAGTCAATTAAATGTTTACTGTCTCTATTTTAAGATAAGAGAAAGAGAGAGAAATTCGGTGCGGTGCACTGTACTATTTATTTTTCATGTGTACAGTTTAAGTATTAAGTTTATAAAAATAAATAAACACATAATATGTCATAACATAAATATTTCGTTTGAAAAGAGCATCACAAAATAATATTGTCCAAACCTTCTTAAAATATTTGTATGATTTTGTAAGCAAAATGTAGTTTTGTTACAGATAAAGCTACGATCATAATAAAAAAATATTTACCTTCACATCCTACTATTCGTTCGGGCTGTACACTATTATGAGTTAAAATTGGCCGAACTTGTCAATTGTGATATTAAAAAAACGTGTTGATAAAATAACTCAAATAGTTGAGAATTTAACATAAGAAAGTATTTAATTTTTTCATACAAAGATTAGTTAAATTAAGGCTATATCTGACTTGAAATAAGTGGGATTGTAAAATATTATTTCACTATACCATCAATTATGAATGAGCAAAATTGATCAAATTAATTCAAAATGTACATAATTACAATCGTGATTATTTTATTTGTATTTCCATTCTCGTCGTAATAATATTAAACTTTGATTGTGCTGAACAATAATACATTTGAAGTATTTTAAACTGATAAACTTAATACAAAATGTACACAATTATAATCGCGATTATTTTAGTTGTATTTTCGTCGTAATAAAAGATTAAACTGTGATCGTGCAATATAATATTGCATTTAAAGTATTTTAAACAAACCGTTCGAGTTTTACGATTATTTCATCGTTTATCAGTTTTACTGTTTAATGGCGCATTGTGTTTGTAGCAGCTGTAAACTATCTGCTGCCAATGTTATCATTTACAACATTGAGAGCTTTTAAAATAGAAGACAACACAAAATTAAAGCCTAGTTAATTGTAAGGATATCATAGCCAATGTGAAATACTATACAATAAATACATAAATAAAGTATATCATAAAAGAACTCCAAACACTAGTAGAGAATAAAATAATATTTGTTTTCTAGTTTTCATTAATTCAACCCATTAACATTATTATTACGTTAAAAGTAATGCATGGTGTAAAAACAAACATACATAGATGTAAAGCGCCTTTTGAAATTGTGAAATATCATTTTTAAATCCAAATATATATTTTTTAAAGAGGATATTTTTTGTATGTATTCAAATGCATGACAAAATATTGTTCTGGAGGTTTTTTAAAATAAATCTATAAATAATCCTTTCAACAGTATTTTATTAAATTAAATGACAACTCCATACCTGTATATAAAACATACTTTCGTTCAGTTAACCAAGTGTTAATGTCATTAAACATTACAATGTACACTATTTGTAGTTAAATTGTGAATAACATACTAATTTGTCGTCATGAGAACAATCAACATAGATGAAATGTTATCGTTTTTCGGGATGAAAGATTTGAAAACAAGTCTATTATTTCCTTATCTTGATTTGATTTTACTTACATATTCTTTGCTTTCTTATATATTTATATCGACTTATAAACTAGTTTAAATCTATAACAGACATGAAGGAGGAACTCACATTTCGTCATTTATACATTTTTCGGGCATGCTTTTTTAGTTCCGATCCTTATTAAATGTTCAAGTTTTATGTATATGTGCTAATTACGCTAATGAGTTAGGGGTAAGCAAAGTTGAATATAGAGGGAGTGTACTGCATTTGCATGGAGTGAGGGTTTAAAACAACCATTTAGGAAAAACCACTTCCAGTACACCCAACCGGGATTCGAATCCCAATCTTCCAATCATTGGCAGTATAGTCTATTGCGAGAGTGACGCCTCATATCACGAGGCCACTGAAGCAGGTTTGTGCCATGTTAGGAATCAAACATGGGACCTCTAGCTCAGTAGGCATACACGCTACCGGCTGAGCTGAAATGTCTGACTAAAGATATATTTTATCACATTTCTTATGATCAAATTAGCTGGACCAATCTCGATCAGATGTACATCATTATGCTACTTCAGTCCACTGGACTACTACCACAAAATAATCTAATCTAAGTATTTCTTTAATCTTTTAGAAGAGAGCGATCCTTTACTACATTCACTTAAGTTATTTGCTCTGGTACTTGATGAACTTTAATCTAAAATAAAATCATGCACAACATGCACCAGTTAATTTTTTTTCTATATGTTTTTGTTATTCGTAGGTAAAGAATGTATGAACCGGCATTTTCATGTACAATTGGTGGAACACAACTCTGAGCGCTGGCGTGGCTGGGCTGTGAACTAATGAATTTATAAAGCTTAGTGCAAAACCATACAAAGTAGTCTTAAGTACAGCGTTTACCTAAAGTTGTAAATGTACACATTTATAAACTTATTTTTACTAAGAAGAATGGATTGTTTGATAATAATAATAATAATAATAAAACTCACATTTCGTCATTTATACATTTTTCGGGCATGCTTTTTTAGTTCCGATCCTTATTAAATGTTCAAGTTTTATGTATATGTGCTAATTACGCTAATGAGTTAGGGGTAAGCAAAGTTGAATATAGAGGGAGTGTACTGCATTTGCATGGAGTGAGGGTTTAAAACAACCATTTAGGAAAAACCACTTCCAGTACACCCAACCGGGATTCGAATCCCAATCTTCCAATCATTGGCAGTATAGTCTATTGCGAGAGTGACGCCTCATATCACGAGGCCACTGAAGCAGGTTTGTGCCATGTTAGGAATCAAACATGGGACCTCTAGCTCAGTAGGCATACACGCTACCGGCTGAGCTGAAATGTCTGACTAAAGATATATTTTATCACATTTCTTATGATCAAATTAGCTGGACCAATCTCGATCAGATGTACATCATTATGCTACTTCAGTCCACTGGACTACTACCACAAAATAATCTAATCTAAGTATTTCTTTAATCTTTTAGAAGAGAGCGATCCTTTACTACATTCACTTAAGTTATTTGCTCTGGTACTTGATGAACTTTAATCTAAAATAAAATCATGCACAACATGCACCAGTTAATTTTTTTTCTATATGTTTTTGTTATTCGTAGGTAAAGAATGTATGAACCGGCATTTTCATGTACAATTGGTGGAACACAACTCTGAGCGCTGGCGTGGCTGGGCTGTGAACTAATGAATTTATAAAGCTTAGTGCAAAACCATACAAAGTAGTCTTAAGTACAGCGTTTACCTAAAGTTGTAAATGTACACATTTATAAACTTATTTTTACTAAGAAGAATGGATTGTTTGATAATAATAATAATAATAATAACTATTATCTTTATCTGTATTCAATAGCATAAAATGACAACAAACTGGTACACAAGTAATTAATACATGAATTACATAAATAAATATTTAGGTATGTAAATAAGAACATACAAAAGAGTTTAATTTGCTAACATGAACCATATTAATTTTTACTGTTGATAGTAACGTGTAATTATGTTGTCTTTATTAGTTTCTCAATTATTGTGTTTTTCAATCCCATCATAAACATGTCTAATGATGTGCAATTCTTCGCTTATTGAGGTAAAAGTTTAAAATGTCTTAATTATTCCCGTATAAAACATTGAATCTTTTTGTAGCCATCTAATTTTTAACAGAAGGTAAAATAATTTTTATTATACCTATTACTATAGCTATGAATCTCCAACTTTATTTTTGGATTAAATCTTGGATATATTTGCATCAAACGATGATATATTTTAACTATCATATATATTATTACATCATATTTGGTAATTGTTTTTACATAAGCTCAGCCTAGTTGACTTAACATAACATCAACGCTTGTATATTTATTACATTTTAAAGTTATTCTCATTGCCCAGTTTCACAGTTTTTGTATTATTGATATTTATGTAGTTGAACTTATACATAATAATGAACCACAGTAATTTAAATGAGGCAAAATAATTGTGTTGTGTATAATTAATTTGGGTTATAATGATAGTTCCACTCCAACTCTTGTAAAAAAAACAAGTTTATTTGTATACGGGTTGTAGATATAATCGATATACAAATAGATAATCATGTGGGCGTAAAATAGTGGATATGTTAAAAACAATAGCTCTAATGTGACTCGATATGAAGTTAACATGGTATCAGCTTGTCTCTATGGAGGGACAACCTTTTGCTGTTATTTTATCTTTTTGTTTTTAATTTATAAGTATCAAAAACTGATATGTGATAGTTGCCCACAGAATCAGATCTGACCGTTAAATCATTGATTCAATTGAGAGAATAGTGTCAATCTAGACACGGGAATAAAACCGAAACCTTTGGTTTCACGCGTCTAATGCTTTTCCCATGAGTTATCTTGGTTAGTCTTATATCCAGGGCAATCCTTTACTAGTTGTAGTAACTGGTGCAAGTCTCAGTAACTAATTCCTGAGCTGGCCATTAATTTCACCAGTCACCACAATAAAGGTAGGATTCCCTCAGCACGACTCGCGGCTGCGACTGTGACCGCAGACGTGGGGTGGTGAGTCGCAGATGCGGGATACAGTGTTTCCATGGATGCGTCTCATGGTCGCCTGTCGTGGGTAATTTTATATGCAGTACATATCGTTCCTCAGAGTTTTTTAATTGTGTTTTATTTAATGTTCCATGTTATTTTGTTATTTTGGAATAGTGTGGATAACAAATACTAATTTGTTCGACCAACTATTACTGAGATCTCTTTCCATGTGATATCCTTCACATGTTGGTCCCGGTACACTGGCGATGATAGGTCAAAAATTTAGGGGTGCTTTGCCGCTTCTTCAATTAAATTTTCGTCCTCTTCTATGGAGAACTCTTGGGCCATTTTCAAAACAAGTCCAATCAAATACCAAACTAAATACAACTCTACTAAAACCTTGAGGTGACCTGGTAATCTAGGGGTAAGGTGTCAAGATTTCTGTGCTGAAAGCCCGGGATTCAATCCTTGGTCTCGGCACAGATTTATCTGATTACCAAACCCTTCCTTCACCTCTGACAAGACGTGTATTAATCATAACTTGTGAATGTGGTGAATGCCAGGCCTCCACTGTGGTTCGGATTACACGTTAAACTGTAGGTCCTCCATTTCATCTCACAATCACCCTACCATTACACATTAGCGTGAGTGCGTATAACCCGAACGGGTAGTAAGACGCGGTGCTAATAACAATACTAAAACCTAAGTTTGCTTGATGGTGCAGTGTGGACGCAGACGTAAGGTAGAGACGCTGGACGCGCATTCTGGTCGCCAGTCACGTCGCCTCGAAGGAAATGAAACACGTAACAAGCTATGGAAACCAGTCCGGTCGCTGGTCGCAGACGCGAGACGCTCTGAGGGAATCCTACCTTAAGAATAATTTCAACAACAACTAGGAAAGGATGGCCCTGGATATGAGACTAACAAGAACGGCTCAAATTGTAGAGCATTGAAGTGAAACGCAACTAAAGAGGTGTGTACAATACTTTTGGTTTTGCACAATATGTTATTTTTTTATTATCATGTTAGGTTAAGCCACTAATAGCCAATGTGGTTATTGAATTAATTAATATATATAAACCCCTATCTGTTTGTCGCAGTTGTTTTCAATCCTTTCTCTGATTTGTAAGCTTAGAGTTTAAATTTTGGATATAGGCGATATGAATTTATTTCCCTCCGCAATGTTTTTTACCGTCTTCTTTACGTGTCTTTGGCCTTGGGGGTCTTGAGGCAAAGTGCTAACTTCAGGATCCGATGTTCGTGGGTTCAAACCTAGCCGGAGTCGATGGATTTTTCTTGAGCAATAAAAATTCGTTGCACACATTTCTGTGGAGGGCAAATAAAGCTTTCTATTGTGGCAAGTAAAAAAAACCTGGAAGACATGTGAAAATACCTTTCCTGGCAAATTGGTAAGTTCTTTTGCTCTCGATGATAGAAATTATTGTGTGCTGATATAATCATTCGGTTCAGAAATAAAGATATTAAAAAGGTGATAAATTATTAAAAATTAACCCTCTTCATTTTATTAGCTTAGACTAGATATTAAAATATGGTAGTCACTATTAGGGCCTATACTGGAACCAAAGTATTGTTTAAAAAAATAGAAGCCATCTGGTTAAACTAATATATATTGCCCTTATACAATGTGTCCCAAAAGTCCGTGAGTATTTTGGTGAAATAGGCTTGGATTCAAACAAATTTCATAGTGACGTCTAGGCCTATTTTGTATTTTAAAAATATACATATAATTTGTTTTGAATGAAAATATACATATAATCAGTTACTTTCAATGTGTAAAAGTAAATTTTTTCAGGCCCACAATTATTCATCATGGATTTGTATGAAAGTATTTTGGTAGTTACATGTCGTAGGTATCAAAAAGATGAAATCAAGTTATGTTAAGGGAAGATTTTTAAGAAGATTTTATAAATCAGGTCCTGCAAACAATGCAATTTGTGCACTGGTAAATTAATTTAAAATAATTGGAGTTTCATAAAAGCATAGGTGTTTCGGAGAAACATTAAAGATTTACAAAACCTTTGAAATCACGTAAGAGAGGTGATTCCAAAAACAACCCTTGAAATACTTGTATTATTATTATTATTATCTTTAGCACCGCATCTTATTACCCGTTCGGGTTATACGCACTTACGCTAATGTGTGATGATAGGGTGATTGTGATATGAAATGGAGGACCTACAATTTAACGTGGGATCCGAACCACGGTGGAGGCCTGGCATTCCTCACATTCACAAGATGTATTTTCAGAGGTGAAGGAAGGGTTTGGTAATCAGATAAATCTGTGCCGGGACCGAGGATTGAACCCCAGCCGCCAGCATAGAAGTCTGACACCTTACCCCTAGACCACCAGGTCACCGACGAAATGCTTGTAAATGTGTTACGCAGCGCAGGTGAACTATTTGCAATTTACGGAGACACTGATGGGGCACACGTGAAAAGTAATATTTAAAGTTTGGAAAGGTGTATGCTACTTTTTTAGATTTAATTCTGTATTGCCAATATTATTATTATTATTATTATTATTATTATTAGCACCACGTCTTACTACCCGTTCGGGTTATACGCACTTACGCTAATGTGTAATGGTAGGGTGATTGTGAGATGAAATGGAGGACCTACAGTTTAACGTGGAATCCGAACCACGGTGTAGGCCTGGCATTCCACACATTATTGCCAATACCAATATTAAATGTACATGTAATAAAATTGTTTGAAATTCACCAGTTTTCCCCAAAATACGCAGTAACTTTTGAGACAGCCCGTTCGTATTTGTCATAAATAATTTTAAATCTTTTTAACTATTACTCATAGGTACTATAGTTCAAAACTGAACTACTTTAATAATACCTTTTTAAAACCACCATATAATTCATTTTAAGACTTTTGATTAAAGAACCAATATTTTTAAAAATAATTACCATTTTTAGCAAATGTTCTTTAATTAATTTATTTTAAAATATTTTAAATATACAATAATTATTATTATTATGATTTAATAAGCTATAATCTATATTTAAACAAGTCTAAAAAACTAAACTTTCTGAAATATTTTTTATTTTAAAACTATACAAAAGTTTTATTTTAGATATATAGAACTATTGTGCATGATGTCACTCCTATAGCATTTAAAAAATATTTTCAATTTCAAATCCATTGTTGTGAAATAAATTAATGGGTTTCAATATTGGGATTTGTGAAATAAATCTTTGAATCAAATTGTTTATACAAACTGTTGGTAATATATTTTGTACATAAGCTAGGATGGATTAAACAATTTTGGGAATGTAGTGTATTATTTATCGACACTCACAAACATTAGTATCTCACTAAAATGAATCGACTAGTCCATTTAAATTTAGTTAGCGTGGTCAACCACAAATATAGAGGACCATTATTTAATTACGGGTGGTTCTAACAAATACACACAGGATTAATCAGATTTCCAGGTAAATAATTTACAGGTTGTAGGGGATGAAAACACAAGTGTTTCCGCGCAATAAACTTGGGATCGGCGGCGCCAAATGACGGTGCTACGAAACATCAAAGGCGGCACTGTGTACACCTGGGGGGTAGGCAACTCATCACTCTTCAGCACACTAACAAGGGGAGTGTGGTGAACATTATGGCCAGTAACAAGCATTGAGTTGCCTAACCTCAGGTATCCGTAAGGAATTGTTGAGTCTTTCAACGACATGGTTGTTGTTGTTGTTGGGGATGTCTGTATTGGTTTGCGTGGCGTGTTGCATGTATTGCCTCTCCCCCGAGTGCATACAGCGCAAACTTTGTCGACTCGCCGACCCCAAACTCTACCGCGTGGGAATATGTGTCACTCTATTGTCTATTACTAGGTTTGTTGTTCTAGGTTAAGTAAACTTGAAAGACATGTGGTGATATATTTGTGTTTAGAAAGTTTACATTAAACATCCTGATACCCGCTTCGGTGGCGTAGTTGGCTAACGTGCTAGTTTCGTGTTGAGCTTGACTGTCGATGACGGGTTGATCGAGGTTCAAATCTCGGTCGGGGGAACTGGGGGTGGTTTTACCTAAATAGTCTTCCACTCTCCCTCCACGAAAATGCGGGTTCACTTCCTCTAAATTCAACCTTCTCAATTTTTAATTACCTAGCGTAATTAGTACTTGAGCTGTAACCCGAACGGGTAGTAATACGCGGTGCTAAATTAAAAAAATATCCTATAAAAAACTTATTTTTAACAATAAAGCATTTTACTACCTATCCGGTCCATACACATTAAAGTTAGGTACTCTTACGCAGTGAAGATGAGTAAGAAGAAATTTAGAAGAAATGTACTCAAATTTTCATGGAAGGAGTATAGGAAACCATTTATGTAAAACAAATATCAGTCCCCGGAAAACTGGATTAGGTGAGTTTGAGGTTTTTTAGCCTTTTTTATCACCCCGTCTTACAACCTGTTCAGGCTATAGCATATATAATTGTAGCGTGTCAATCAGATTGATTGATCACCTACAAGGAAAAAACTAACTATTTATCAATATTCGTGTAATTGGGTGCCACGTTGGGGTTATATAGAGATATTAAAAGATAAACTACCTCAAAGTTGTACTCTAATACAAAAAACTGCGTATTGGCCTACGTTCAAAACACGTGGATTAGTCAAAAAATTAATTTACATTTTTATAATTGCGGTTCTAGATATCACAAAAGAAGACTAATGTTATTAAAGTTATGAATAAGATTTGTGAATATGTGCCCTAGTTATAAAAAGGGGTCTAATACAAAACTTACAGCTGACCATGTGGCCGTTAATATAATTTTAAAAATATACATCTATATCATTTCTTTTCGTAAAACAAACAGTGAAAATCAAATAACTAAATTAATACTGATGCATTTTGATACAGGATATATGTGTATAAAACTCACCCAAGGGCAGATGCCTGCAGATATCGTTTACTCATTTCACAAAAACAGAATTATCTATGATGGCGGCTCCACGTGGATCAACTCTGGCTCACGCAGTAGAGAAGAAAGAATCAAGTCGATGTGCCGAGTCAAGGCGCAGCGATACCATGCGCCTCTGGTGGTCGACAGAAGAAGCTCGTCAGTTTCTAAACTCTTCTCTCTTTCTCTTTCTCATTTATTCTCCCTTATTCTACCTCTGCTTCGTAATTCATTCTCCTTTATTCCCCTTTTCATGTTCGTGTCTGATTGTCGCTATATAAGGGTAGCACCATGAGCTCATTTATGCACAACGCCTTTACACAGCCTAGGTACTAGAACGAAGCTCTGCCGGTGAGAAGTACCAAGAAGGATCATGGGGTCCGTGTCGTCGGAATCGCCGCCATAGCATCGTCGTTGCAGGATGAATCGTCGGAGTCAACGAGCTGGATACCAGGACACCTCAGCTAGGGTATCTGTATCCAGCAAGGGTCGTTTAGTCCCTAGCATGTAGTCAGAAGATACTTTATTTTTTATTAGATATAATGTAAATAGTCATTCGGAAGTCCTTTACTTTAGCAAGAGAAATGTTTCATTTTATTAGATTTGTATCATGTTCAGAACTAGCTAATTTCATTATGCTAGAAGTATCGTGGTAATATTTCGCCTTTCTGTCTGATTGACAAGTCAGATGTTTATGACTCTTAAAGTCAATTGCTGAGTGCTTTTGTATTTTTGTTTTATTTTGTTAGACCAAGTATCATATTCAGAACTAGCTAACTTCGTTATGCTAGAAGTACCTTGGCAATATTTCGCCTTTCTGTCTGATGGACATGTAAAATTTTAATGACTCATAAAGTCAAATGCTGAGTGCATTATTGTATTTTTGGACACGGTCCTAACGTCTATGCCTCTCGCTTGGAAAATGTGAATTTTAGTGTGGTCAATGTACACTAACTCACAAGTTCCTATAAATCTTGAAAAGGTAAAATAATTCATGACACCCTAAACGTCATGTGCATCAGTACTTTGTTATTGATGGTTATCGCCAGGAAGTCTGTTTCTCTCTTCTGCCTTACGCAGTGCAGTTGTAAATCATACAGGTTTGACTATGCAGTCAATGTTCATTAAAAGTATTAGTTTGGGTGCGCAACCCGTGGAAATTGACTTTTTGTCATAGTGGGGTCCGCGCAAATAATATTTTGTTTTGCCCTGTAAATAGGTTCTTAAATTTTGTGGTAGTTCCAAATTAGGTTAATGTACTATTGAATGCATTGGTAGTACCGTAAAGGGAACATGTCCTGCCATAGTACTTTAACGACTTCTGGCCCTTAGCCATCATCCAGCAGGATTTACCAGTCAACTATCCAACTATTTTAGTAACACTAAACCTTGTCAAGTGAGACTGTGTAAATGTTATACTATAAATTTGTTCTATATTTTGCTTTAACTAATTCTCAAATTACTCTCCTTTTAGAAATTCTACTGCCTCTTGACTGGTCACTGTGTTGCCCAGGTCACTGCAAGTATTCAAGTAATCAAGTAATCACTCAAGGATATTTGTCTTGAGAAGAGATTTAAACTTCTATCATTTTCTGCCTAATTGTAAACTGGTAAAATGTAATACTTCTAATGTCTACTAAATAAAACTATTGTGAAATTGAAATGTTCTGTTTCCTAATTTACATAGTAGTAGTAGTAGTAGTAGTAGTAGGAGTAGGAAGTTGTTACATAATTAGTTAATTACGCTAATGGAGTAGGAATGGGGAAAGAAACATGTTAGAGGTAATCTACCTGCATTTGCTTGGAAGGAGAGTGGAAAACCATTTCGTATAAATCACCTTCAGTACACCCGACCAGGATTAGAACTCCGATCTCCCCGTCCAACACGAGAGTGAAACCTTAGATCATTCGGCCACTTAAGTGCGTCTAACGTTTATTCCGCATGTTCACCAATGTGGGTAGTAAAATCTAAAGAATAGCTTAAACATTTTCTAGGTAAATATATATTACTTTGAAACGTTATAAAAGAAAATATCTTCTCTTTATTAGACAAGGGTACTCTATTAAATAAAATATCTTTGTCTTTGTAAAATGTTGTTTGCAGTTAAACGTTTACCCTTTACTCCAACTTCGCCATTTTTCTTCCCCAACAAAACACTCCACACGTTATTATGAGGAACGTACGCTGTGTCATAATAAAAGGTTAACTCCATGAACTTAGAGCACATCGTAAACTTACCTACTTAACTTAATTACTCCACAACGTTATTAAAATAATCTCAACCAAGATCCTTACTTTAAAACTTTTACACAACGAAAAGTATTTTTAAATCAAAACTAACAAATTGGACAGAGATAAAACTGCTCTTTGCCCCCTTCTTTTTTTTTTTTGTGCCCCGTTCATCTTTTTTTTATTTTTTATTCTACACGTGAAAAATATACATTTTCTTTGTTCTTAATTTCAAATTGGGATTTATGTATATAAAGAATAACTTTCTGAAAGTCTAGAGTGGGAAAAATGGGTGAGTGTAGCAAGAAAGTAGAAAAGGAAACCAGAAAAATTATACGAGTCCTAATACATGGCTAAATTTATTATGCTTTCTACTTTGTTTCCTGTGATAAAGCCCGCAGCGCGGATTAACGAGTGGATATTCTACCGCCTTGCCCAGCAATAAAATGATATTTGAAGCTGAACCACCGTGGCCTCTCGGAGGGAGAAAATATCATGATGGTGACCTGGCGGTCTAGGGGTAAGATGTCAGACTTCTTTGTTTGCGGCAGGGGTTCAATCCTCGGTCCCGGCACAGATTTATCTGATTACCAAACCCTTCCTTCACCTCTGACAAGACATCTTGTGAATGGGAGGAATGCCAGGCCTCCACCGTGGTTCGGATTCCACGTTAAACTGTAGGTCCTTCATTTCATCTCACAATCACCCTACCATTACACATTAGCGTAAGTGCGTATAGCCCGAACGGGTAGTAAGACGCGGTGCTAATAATAATAATAATAATAATAATAATAATAATAATAATGTACCATGATAGCAATTTTTTTTATCTAGGAGATTTAGATTCATGTCGACGTTTGATGACTCCCTAAACCTAAAAGAAAAAGTTTTTTTTTGCAAAGCCATCTGAGTGTTCCTGGGACTAGAGACGGAAACATTGTACTGATCAGACTAAGGCCAGGTTTCTAGGGTTTTAATAAGGTTTCCTATAGGTTTTTATCAAAAGTTCTATACAAAGCTAAAATTAAAGGTAGTTTACTTAAAGACGAAGAGAAAATAAAATGCTATTTACTCAAATAGGTTCTAACAATTTTGGTTAAAATTCGTATTTAAGCACTGTTTAACAAGTGGTGCATCTCATTTTCCCATTAAATAGATTTTTAGGGCAATTTACACGAGCGTAAATTTCCAATTTTGATATCTCTGAAACCCTCTGAGATACTAAATAACTTGTCTGGCCACGTGGTCTAACGCACGACTATTGCAGTAGACTAAAATGCCTATTACATGGAGGTAGAGGTTCGAATCTAGGTCGGGTGATATTGAGGGTGGATTTTCCAAAATTGTTTTTCCTTCTATCTCTATTCAAATGTGGGTACACTTCCTATAAATATAACCTTGCTAAGCCCTAACTAATTAGCGTAGTTAGTACATGAGCGCGTACCCGAACGGGTAGTATAATATTTTAAACCCTTAGTATTTGTTTTAATACTATATACTGTGACAAATGTCTTTGTAATCCTAGCTTGTGTTCATTTGTTCGATCTGTTTAATTTTACCCGCCTCGGTGGCTTAGTTGGCTAACGCACTTGTCATGTTAAGATCGACCGCTGAGGACGCGGAAATCGAGGTTCGAATCTCGGTCGGGTGAACTGGGGTGGCTTTTCCTAAATTGTTTTCCACTCTCCCTCCACGCAAATGCGGGTTCATTTCCTCTATTCAACCTTCCCAATTCTTAATCCATTAGCGTAATTAGCACTTAAAGCGTATAACCCGAACGGGTAGTAAGACGCGGTGCTAAATATTATTATTTAATGTTATTGTAATGTAAACATTCATGTGTAAAACATTTATTTCCAGTAATCATAATATGGTTGATAAACAGCAAACTCACTAGGCTGAATGAACTCATTGCTTATTGAGCCATAGTTTAACTCAAGTATTTTATTCCCCGCCTGAGGACTTGGTTCCTTTTCTAATTGGTCTGAGGACACAACAAAAAGGGGGAAGCAGCCCCCTCTTGGGTCTTAACTATCGAGGTCGAGAAGTCCCTCGAGATTTTAGTATTTTGGTCCCAGCTCGAGTAAAGTATCAGTTTTACCGCGGTTCAAGTCACATATTAGTAACTTTTCTTTAGCGTTTTACTACTTGCTCGGGTTATACACATAGGTACAAATTACGCTAATGATTAGGTATGAGGAAGGTTGAATCTAGATGTAATGTACCCGTATTTGCGTGGAGAAAGAGAGAGAGAGTGTGTGTAAAACCATCTAGGAAGAAAATCTCAGTACATCCAACCGGTGTTCGAACCCTGATCTCTCTATAATTGGCAGGCTAATCTAACACGAGAATGACGCCTTAGACCATGTGGCCACTGAAACAGATAACTATGTTTTGAACTTATCATATTGCGCCATGGCTAAGTAAGGTCATGACCGAGCGTTGGTTGATTCAAGTCAAGCGATGTAAGCGAGCTGCGAGTTTGGACCCCTTGTATGGAGAGCTAGGTAGGACAAACCTTTCTAAGTAACTGACACGACATGCTTGCTAACCATGGACTTCTGAAACTAAGTTGTTTTCATTTAAATTACTCTCTGACTGTCATCAGTCGTCCCATTACTGTCACTGTACTATATTTACAAGTACCGTTCAGTAAACAACAGACGCAAGTTCTACTTGTATAAATCAGTCATAGACTACCCCCTTCCCTTGGACAGTCCTTAGTGATCTCTTGATCGATTGACGAAGCATGAACCCAAGGAGGACCAAGTGTGAACACCTAGGACGACCCAGGAGGACCAAGAGTGAACACTTAGGATGACCAAGGAGGACCAAGAATAAACACTTAGGAGGAGCAAGTGTGAACACCTAGGACGACCCAGGAGGATCAAGAGTGAACACTTAGGAGGATCAAGGAGGACCAAGAATGAACACCTACGAGGACAAAATGTGAACACTTATGAGGACCAAGAAGGACCAGGGTCGAATAACTAGGAGGACCAAAAGTGAACACCTATGATGACCAAGGAGGACCAAGAGTGAACACTTAGGAGGATCAAGGAGGACCATGAATGAACACCTACGAGGACAAAATGTGAACACCTATGATGACCAAGGAGGACCAAGAGTGAACACCTAGGGTGACCAAGTGTGAACACTTAGGATGACCAAGTGTGAACACTTAGGATGACCAAGTGTGAACACCTAGAAGGATCCAGGAGGATCAAGAGTGAACACCTAGGAGGATCTAAAAGGACCAAGAATGAACAGCTAGGAGGACCAAAATGAACATATAGAAGGTAGCGAGCGACACCAGCAGTTGGCATCAAAACTGAAGATAAGGGAAGTTAGCCCTTACAACTCTATATTATATAGCAATATATTTTGATTTATAGTTTTGTCGAGGGGCGGATTTTCAATTTCAGTAAAAGTTTGCTAATGGTGGGTTTGAAACACAGTTTACCATAAATATGTTATTTTATGGTTAATATTGTAATAGTGGAATTCAGAGACCAACAATAATTATACAGAACTGCTTATTTCCCATTGAAAATATTTATTTAAAGTAAAATTGTCCTTTAACAAGAAAGTTTATAAAAAAACTTTTTAAAACTATCCGCTTCGTTGGTTGAACGGTTCAAAGCGTCACTCTCGCAATAGACTGGACTGACTGAAACGGGGATATCGTGGTTTCAATCCCGGTCGGTTGTACTGAAGGTGCTTTTTTCCCTAAATAGTTTTCCACTCTCCTTCGATGTGAATTTGGATGCACTGCCTCTCAATTAAAACTTCCTAATCTCTTAGCCATTAGTGTAGTTAGTACATGCGCGTATAACACTTGAACGAGTAGTAAGACACGTTGCTAAAAAAAACAATCGACCTCAGTGGTCCTCGGTGGACCCGGCTTCAAACTTTAGCTGAGGTCAATGGATTTTTTTGAAGGATAAAAACCCGTAGCACGACTTCCTTCGGAGGGGAAGTGAATCCGTCAGTCCCGTGTCAATTGTGGCATGTAGAAGAACCCTGGTAGGTATCTGAAAACAAATTTACCAGAAAAATTAGTAGGACCTTTGGGTCTGGCTCATAAAAAACCCAGTGGGGATGGCAACGAAACACTATCGCAATTCCTGAAATCCCTTAGAACATGTGATTTCTACCAGATGGTGCAGGCATCACTGACCAACAGAAGGGTTGAATTCATTCTCAGCCACGGATGGATATAAATCACATCAAACCAACCTTTCTACTTGTTGTCTTGTTAGAAACTCAATGTACCTATAACTAGCAAGTAAATAGAATTTTGCAGTTGAATATGCTATTATTTTATACTCACCTTTAATATATTATAGTGCGTACAACCCGAACTGGTAGTAAGACGCGGTGATAATAATAATAATAATAATAATAATATATTATAGCCAGTTTGTTTTTATTTCCCTATCAAAATGCAAACAATTACCGCCATTTTCAAGAGTTGAAATGAATCCCTCACAAACAGCACTTTTTCTCATTTTAGGCCTAGTTGTCTAATAAGGAATAGTGAATCATTCATTTTGTTGTTATAAAGGTACTTTTTATTTCTTCTTCTTTTCCTCGTTTCGGCCAGCTATGGAAATTAATTTAATCATTTCGTATTAATTACCAAGGGTTTAATTATTCATTCTATGTTTTATTCAACATTTCCAAGTAAGAAGGCAGCTCAGAATTTTTCAGGCAAGACGGGAATTTTTCTCTCCGGAGATGAATTTGATGCTACTTTTTCTAAGGATCAATAGAATAAGAAAGTTTGAAACATCTTATTATGAGCCACATCCTCCAAGTATATGGCCAACATCTTTCTACTTTCTCGCTACCTTACAGGTAGAGAAAATCAAATTCGATATGTTGATGAATGTCAACGTTTCATAATCCCCCGAATCCGAAAAAGTTGTTTTCTCAATGCCATCTGTCTGTCTGTTTGTCTGTTTGTTATCTGTCTATCAAACTGACTGTATCTCGGAGTAGAGCCTAAACTCGATTTTTCATCAAAATGAATTTAAGGGTTCCGTACTGATGCGTAAATTCTAATTTTTAATTATATCACCGTAAATTTTTGAGATATGAAATTACTTACCATTGAGAATATGTAGGTCTATTTATATTAAAAATCTTTTATTTGAAATATATTTTTATAAAACCAATAGTTTCTGACATATTGTCAAATATATTAATACTATTTTGTGATCTTTAGCTGTGAAGAGTAACTACTTAAGTTTTAACGAATTTAATTCTCTAATTCCATAAAGTACCAAGTAAATAAGTCTCTCTCTCTCTCTCAAAAAGTTGATGTTCTTTTTCCTTTAACCTTTTAGGGGAAATGTTTGTATAGCAATGATCTATCTCTGTCATTTTAGACTAAATAGTCAAAATTCCCCTATTTTATTGGTCATTTTTTTAAAATTAGGAACATAATATAAATGCGGGGGATGACCTTAAGATTTGCAACCTCTTATAAAATGAAAATTTTAACTGGAAGTAGAAATTTTAATACGAAGTGTCGACCATTGTAGACCCAGTAACGACCTCTTTTTTTTTTGGGTCCAAATATACAAATGAGTATCCTTTAAAAATAAAATTATAAAATTTAAAACCAGAAATCAACATTTTTTTTACGTAAGTTTAGCGTAATTTGTGCTCTGTTTGTTTTGTGTATATTATTTCTTTCGCCTGTATTACGAATTTTGAGTAAATATGTCCATTTTTAGACAATAGAACAAGAAAGTCGCTGCTGGATCCCTTACCATTTATTTTATTATTTTATAGTATAATTGTTAACATGAATAAATCCCATTTATTTGTAAAATGAGAATATATAATTTTACATTAATTTTAATACCAAACAACTTCTAAATTTCAATTGAATCGTTAACATTTTTAATTCCCAACTGTTTTGTTGGGTTGTACTTTTAGAAAACCAATTTGAGGAATGTGACTCACAAAACGTTCTAGGGACTTTCTTAAACGAATAATTTTTTTAGCGTGATCGTTTTTTATGTAAAGGTTAAAATTCTAAATTATATATATATATATATA
>CABFOW010001792.1:101373-128667 GCA_902141385.1 Timema californicum
ATATATATATATATATATTGCACAAATGATTTAAAGGTGGAAGATAAGTTCATAATACATGTGATGATAAAATAATTCAGTTCAGAAAGTGTACGTTAAATAAATAAAACAAATAAAGACACCTATATGGACCAGAATGGAATGGGCCAGTTTCATTTGCGGAACTGGCCCATTCCATTCAAACTTAGATAGGTATCGTCCTGTATTTAGTGTAGCACCACACGTCAGGCGTACTAAGCCTATGAAACTGATACTTTTTTGGCTCAGTTCCAAGCTTTCAATTTGAGAACCTTTATTTCCACTAAAAGGGTAAATACATTTTAATGTAATAAAAAAATTATATAAAATAAACATTCTAAATTGATCGAAATTTAAATAAAGCTGATAATAAACATGATCTATGTTGATTTCACTCACCATTCACCGTTGATTGAAGGTGATGAACGAAATAGTTTTTAAGATGGGGATGATTTTTTTCTTCAGAGGAACGTCTTTAATTATTTTTTTAGTAAAACCACTTCAGGAATAGCATAAATAGATTTTTGTTCAAGATTTATTAATTCACTTAAATTTAACTTCAAACATGACCTGGTGTACATTTTTAAACCTATATGATAATAAATCCTCGATTTGAATAAATTCTAGTTACGCGGATTAGTGGATACGTGGTTGAGGTACTTCGACTTACGATTAGCAAAGAAATCTATCAAGTGCCAATTTAAACGTTCCTATGAAGCTGGCTCACAGATGATAGCGCCATTACCTTTGTAAATATTTATTATTATATGTGTTATTTTTATAAGATTTACTGTTAGCCTTTTTACCATTTTTGATCAATTGTAGCTTTTTTTTTACATTTTGGTTAATTTTGGACATTTTTGCAATTTTTTCCCTGTAGGTCGTACTATCCTTTTTGATTAGATTTATAATTTACCATGTTTGGCCTATTTGCTCTTTTAATAAGATTTACATTTTTTTAGATTTTGTCTTGCTTAGCACCAGATAAATATTATAGGGTAAAAAGGATGAAATGGGTCGAATGGATAGAAAAACAAAGTAAAATGGGTTTAAAAAAAAGGACAAACAGGGAAAAACTAAATTTTAAAACTCCTATTTCCAGGGCATAGGGGCTACCATAGCTCGCATTGCACAACTGTATTAGTAGTAAATCTTGGTGACCTGGTGGTCTAGGGGTAAGGTGTCAGACTTCTATGCTGGCGGCCGGGGTTCAATCCTCGGTCCCGGCAAAGATTTATATGATTACCAAACACTTCCTTCACCTCTGAAAAGACATCTGGTGAATGTGGGGAATGCCAGGTCTCCACCGTGGTTCGGATTCCACGTTAAACTGTAGGTCCTCCATTTCATCTCACAATCACCCACCATTACACATTAGCGTAAGTGCGTATAACCCGAACGGGTAGTAAGACGCGGTGCTAATAATAATAATAATAATAGTAAATCTTTCTCACGGTGTTCATATTTCTTCGACTTTTAATTAATTGAAAAAATTATAATCAAAGCTGTAAAATTCTGGCTGACATACACACACACTCTTCATTTTATTAATATAGATCTTCACTAATTCATAACAATATGTTATTGGGTAATTTTAAGAGATTTTTTAGCATCATATCTTAGTACCATTTCAGATTACACACTTATGTACTAAATTACGCTAATGGTTTGCGGGATTATAAAGGTTTAAAGGAAGTGTACCCGCATTTGCATGGAGTTAGACTGTAAAACTACTTTGGAAAACCCCTCAGTACACCTGACCGAGATTTAAACCCCAATCTCTCCGTCATCGGCAGTTTAGTATAACACAAGAGTAGTGCGTTAGACCATCCGGCCATCAAAGCAGGCCAAAAAATGTAGTTCATTATGGTGGGGGTGGAATTCTTAACGATTAGCTTAGCCAACTCAAAATGAAGATAATTGTCTCTACTGTATTTTAGGGACAGAACGCAAGACCTTCAATTTTATAACCACACACTAACTAAGAGTATTCTTGCTAAAAAGCTACAAGCTTCTTTCTGCTTGCAATATTATCCAAATAATGATACGAAACACTCGTAATAAACGGCCTACAAAGACTATTTTGTAATCTCTGCCAAGAGGTTTTTAATTGAATTGGTAATAATATTCATGTGTTTATAAACTGTATGTATGAAAATAGTATTGAGTTTAACATTTAAAACATCAATGAAGGTCAAATTTAAAGCAAATGAACCTACATTCACGTGTAGAAAAAGTGAGAAACCATTTAAGAAATAAAACCACACTCAATACAGCAGGCTGGGATTCGTATCCCGACCACCCTTTCACCAGCAAACCAAACTGTACACATTTGAAGCCTAATGCACTTGCCCACGGATATAGGTTAGTTTTGTGTTAGTTTTTAATGTGTTTATGTATATCATCTGTGTGTACACTTAGTGTCCTAAATAGCAACACAAACAAATAAAAAAAGTGCTATTACATCTTCAAGATACAAGTGCGCTATCAAGCAAGTAACTAGAGATTACCCGCCTCGGTGGCGTAGTTGGCTAACGTGCTAGTCGTGTTGAGCTCGACTGCTTAGGACGGGGAGATCGAGGTTCGAATCTCGGTCGGATGAACTGGGGGTGGTTTTTCCTAAATGGTTTTCCACTCTCCCTCCACGCATATGCGGGTTCACTTCCTCTAATTTAACCTTTCCAATTCCTAATCCATTAGCGTAATTAGTACTTAAGTGTATAATCCAAGCGGGTAGTAAGACGCGGTGCTAAATAATAAATAATAATAAAACTAGAGATTCGAATTCCCCCACCCCCAACCCCAGTACCCTCCAAACCCCAAGAACCATGAATCGTTCCCTAGCAAAAGGACATCACTTAAGGTGTGATGAAATAGGACGCGAGAAAAGACCAGTGTTTTTGCCGTTTTTATGGCAAAACAATTTTTAGACAAAATAAATCATAATTAAACATAAACTAAACTAAATTAAACATAATTTAATTTTCTTCACATGGTGACCTAAAATTTCTTAAATACTTGTATCTTTCAAGGATGCTCTGGTATTTAATGACAATTTTTCCTCTTGATTTAATTTTTTTTTAGATAATGCCACTATTCTCATGACATATATTCAGGAACTGTTGATATCAACACGTGAAGAAAATTAAACTGTGTGTTTGTACTGAAGCAATATTTGATTTATTTTGTCATAAAAAATGTTTTACCAAAAAAGCTACAAAAACACTGGCTTTTTTCTCGCGTCCTCTTCCATCCCACCTTAAGTCTCACATTCACTAAATCCTCACTTTACAAGGCTAATGTAATAATATATATGCACAGTCTAATTTTCAAAGAAACTAGAGACACTTTCACGTAATCATAAGTCAGCTCATGTGATTTGCAACTGTCACTTTTAAGTTTAAGCTTGCCTCACACTGGATCAGATAAGATCGAAATGGAAAGCATCGGAAATGTTTGAATGCCTGCATTTTAAATGGAGGCCCGCACACGGCCTCAGATTGGATCGGATCGGAAACAACAACGTCGGAATGTAGTGAATCGGTTTCCCAGAAGGGAATATTTTGTCGGTTTCCAATTAATTCCGAAGCTATGCGCAGTTGCGCATGTGTCCTTAGCACTGAACTATTGAATCATCCACTCTCACCCTCAGGTTACCCCTGTTGATGTTACAAAGCTATGCGTCTTCACCACTAGACTATTGCATCATCCACTCTCACCCTCAGTTTACACCTGTTGATGTTACAAAGCTATGTGTCTTCACCACTAGACTATTGCATCATCCACTCTCACCCTCAGTTTACACCTGTTGATGTTACAAAGCTATGTGTCTTCACCACTAGACTATTGCATCATCCACTCTCACCCTCAGTTTACACCTGTTGATGTTACAAAGCTATGTGTCTTCACCACTAGACTATTGCATCATCCACTCTCACCCTCAGTTTACACCTGTTGATGTTACAAAGCTATGTGTCTTCACCACTAGACTATTGCATCATCCACTCTCACCCTCAGTTTACACCTGTTGATGTTACAAAGCTATGTGTCTTCACCACTAGACTATTGCATCATCCACTCTCACCCTCAGTTTACACCTGTTGATGTTACAAAGCTATGTGTCTTCACCACTAGACTATTGCATCATCCACTCTCACCCTCAGTTTACACCTGTTGATGTTACAAAGCTATGTGTCTTCACCACTAGACTATTGCATCATCCACTCTCACCCTCAGTTTACACCTGTTGATGTTACAAAGCTATGTGTCTTCACCACTAGACTATTGCATCATCCACTCTCACCCTCAGTTTACACCTGTTGATGTTACAAAGCTATGTGTCTTCACCACTAGACTATTGCATCATCCACTCTCACCCTCAGTTTACACCTGTTGATGTTACAAAGCTATGTGTCTTCACCACTAGACTATTGCATCATCCACTCTCACCCTCAGTTTACACCTGTTGATGTTACAAAGCTATGTGTTTTCACCACTAGACTATTGCATCATCCACTCTCACCCTCAGTTTACACCTGTTGATGTTACAAAGCTATGTGTTTTCACCACTAGACTATTGCATCATCCACTCTCACCCTCAGTTTACACCTGTTGATGTTACAAAGCTATGTGTTTTCACCACTAGACTATTGCATCATCCACTCTCACCCTCAGTTTACACCTGTTGATGTTACAAAGCTATGTGTTTTCACCACTAGACTATTGCATCATCCACTCTCACCCTCAGTTTACACCTGTTGATGTTACAAAGCTATGTGTTTTCACCACTAGACTATTGCATCATCCACTCTCACCCTCAGTTTACACCTGTTGATGTTACAAAGCTATGTGTTTTCACCACTAGACTATTGCATCATCCACTCTCACCCTCAGTTTACACCTGTTGATGTTACAAAGCTATGTGTTTTCACCACTAGACTATTGCATCATCCACTCTCACCCTCAGTTTACACCTGTTGATGTTACAAAGCTATGTGTTTTCACCACTAGACTATTGCATCATCCACTCTCACCCTCAGTTTACACCTGTTGATGTTACAAAGCTATGTGTTTTCACCACTAGACTATTGCATCATCCACTCTCACCCTCAGTTTACACCTGTTGATGTTACAAAGCTATGTGTTTTCACCACTAGACTATTGCATCATCCACACTTACGCTCAGGTTACCCCTGTTGATGTTCGTTTCCTGGGTCGAAAATGTTTGCTTATTTTTAAAATTGTCTCTGACGAAGAAATTATCAGTTTAGTTCAACAGTACCTTATAATTTATGACATTGCTAACAAACATTAGTATGACTGTGTTGAAAGGAAAATGCGTGGGATAAAATCTAGGAAATGTGATGTTGCCTTTACTGAATATCATGCGCGCAAAAGTATTTTTGAGTCCATTTCTTCTCCCTATTCATCTGCATCTGTTACCTGGTCTTCACTGCTGTTACCACCAAATCACTCGAATCGATTTACCCTTTAGGTTGCTGTCTTCCGACTGACACGATTTGTATTCCAAGCCAGTGTGCGGATAAAACTCGTTTTCGTTCGTAGGGTTCTGATCTGTTCCGATCCAATTCTGTGTGCGGCTAGCTTTATACGTTCATATAATAATTACGCTGAATGTTTTAAGGATTAGTAAAACTATATTTAGAGGAATTTTACCCAAATTTGCGGGGAGTGAGAATGGAAAATCATTTTGAAAATAATACCCTCAATAAACCCGACTGAGATACGTCTCTCCATCATCGACTGTCTAGTCTACTGCGAGAGTATCTACTTAGACCATGCGGCCACCGACTACTACTACTACTACTACTAATAATAATAATAACAATATTATTATTTCATAAAAACATCATTAAGTTATGTGATGTCACTTTTTAAATGCAAAGCGAGGTCGATACGGAGCTTGGAACGTGCAAAGCTGAAGTCTGAGATAAGGGTTTTTTTTCGTCACATTAAATCAATTATAATTATTTATCTATTAAATGCAGAAATAAAAAGGTATGTATCAAAAACCAACCATAAAATATTATTTTATGCTGACATATTTGACATTTATCTATGCTTAAATTAAATGTCATTTAATCATGTTATAATAATATTTAGTAACGTGTTTTAAAATTATTATGTGTTGAAATATGTCATATTTAGTGATATAATTCAAATATTTATCTATAGAAGTTTTTTTCTTCCCTTAAAATGTTTCGAAGAAGAGAAGGTTTATTGTTTGTGTCAAATCGAAGCGAAGGAGATCTGTCCTTTGACTTTGACATTTATTATCACCGAACAACCCTACAAAATAGTAGAATTATATAAATTCTAGCCGCAAGAAAGTATGTACTTATATAATTCTTATAAACATTTTACAGCCTCATCTCAACAATCCTACCCAATCGTGTGTGTCACCTTCCCGCCATGAGGAAGAAGGTCTGCAAAGACAACCTGTAACCCACAAAGGGAAATAGGCTTAGCCAGCACTAGCCGAGCTGACGATTCTGTCGTAACGCAAACGCCTATAGGCCGTAGCTCTTCTGTAATGTATGTCGTGATCACCCATTTCGGTGGGCGCGTGGTATAACGCGCTACTCTCCTGTTGGATTAGAATGCTGAAGAAGGGGAGATCGGGACTCAAGCCAGTTCGAGTGTATTGAGGGTGGTTTTCCACTCTCCATCCGTGCAAATGTGGGCGCAATTCCTTTAAATTAAACCTTCCTAATCCCAAACACATTAGTGTAATTAGTAGGACTACATAAGCATATAACCTGAACGGGTAGTAAGACGTGGTGCAAAAAAAATAATTAAAGGTCCTGATTTGTGGTAAATAAAATGATTAGATATTCATCGAATAAGTTGTATTTCGGTATTAAATTTCAATAAAATAAACGTATTTTCGGATAAAAACTGTAAGAAATATTTACTAAGACTTTTTTGCTTTGGATGAAAAATTGCTGCTTCATTTTAAATATCGCCCTTTGATCACAATTTAACTGTCATAAAATAGCCAGAACAAAGGAATGTTTTACGTTCAATGATATTTGAAGGAATGAAATAGCTTTTCTGAACTGGAAACTTGGATTTGTTTTGGAATATTAAAAAGAAAATTATAATAGTGCTATTGGTACTATTATTTTCTGGAAATTTTAGACAAACAACAATGTCGTCTTCTACTAAGTATAAATGTGTTTAGTTTGGATAGCATTAATTCTAATTAAAAACTACTTAGCCATTATTCGAATATAAAAGGCCTAGTAAACTATTTCTCAAAAGGATGGAATATATTTTTATTTCCCGTATGTATAATGCATTCGAAAATACTACAATGAATTCTAAACATACTTTGATATTAATTTTAATATCTTAAGTAAAAGTTTGTGAAAACATTTCGAGCGATATTTCGGTGTCTATTGGTAAATGGCAATAATGTTTGTGGCTTTCCCTCTTTATATGTGAACTACTAACAGATTCCTCCATGTATCGTTGGTCCATGCAGCCAGTTAGAGAAAGGTAGGGTTGGTAGGTTGGTGATAAATGATAACAGAAGATAATGGAAGGAAAACCCGGTATGGTGTTTTAATTCTCGGCAGTGTTTGAGAAAACGAGAAATTACAACCTTACATTATGATGGGACTCTGACCAGTCGGAACAGTGCTCCTGAAATCTAGATTAAGTATAAGATAAGCTTTTCTCGCACACATTAATATAAATTAATGGGTGTGTTCCTTCTCCGGAGTTAAAGTTTAACAAATGATTGATAAGCATTGATTTTCGTAGGTATTAAAACACAACATAGTTCTTGGTTGAGATTTTAAGGGTATTGAGACTATTTTGTACTGCGGTATTTAACGTTCACTTTATTAACGCAAATATTTGATCACAGACCACGTGGTGTAGTGGTGAGTGAACCTGTCAGTGAGCCTTGGTGTCCATGTTTCGATTCCTGATTGGTACCTTGGGTATTTTTCTCGAAAAGTGAACCACCCCAACTGTCACCAGGGTTTGGTTGATTAAGCTTCAGTTAGGTTTAAGTGTTTCCACTGGTTACACACCCTCATACTCAATTGTCACCATCACCTCATCTCATCGGAACATGAAGAAAAAAATTATCACCGTGTCTTACTACCCGTTCGGGTTATACGCTTTAAGTACTAATTACGCTAATGGATTGAGAATTGGGAAGGTCGAATCAGAGGAAGTGAACCCGCATTTGCGTGGAGGGAGAGTGGAAAACCATTTAGGAAAAACCACCCCCAGTTCACCCGACCGAGATTCGAACCTAGATCTCCCCGTCCTCGGCGGTCGAGCTCAACACGACTAGCGCGCCAGCCAACTACGCCACCGAGGCGGGTCGGTACATGAAAAGAGCCTCCACGGAAAGGATGTACGATTAGTACGTATGGGCGTCTCCTGAACAACGGTACGTTAGTACTGGCTAATCTTTCTACTTTTGAGTTACGATTGTTGTAGCCCAGACGCGCAAAATAAAATAAAATCACAGCCCTTGCCAATAAACCTAAAGTAGAACCGTGCGTCTAATTTAAACACTCAATGTAGTTAAATACCAATTACAGGCAGTGCGAACTCTTGTGCAAATGACAAATATATTTGCCATCACCACTAGGGATCTAACTAGGGTCTCAGACTCGTGTTTGATTACTCTAACGATTTACACATAAGGACGGTAGTAATATGAATTCATCTCTTCTCTCTATTCCCTACATTATTTTAAAGAGGCCGAAGATGGTCTGAGATGCTAAAGTTGTCGAGTTGAAGTCTCCTGGTCGATGAACCAACTAACAACATAAAGAAGAAGACATTTTATGTCGGATAGGGAATTAATGTAGAATTATTAGAAACTGGTTTCCCCTATTAAGCTGGTTGGTTTCGACAAGTCTAGAACTCTTAAATAAAGTATAATGTTATCAAAGACGTATGGCAATGTATGAACATTTTATTTAATAATACATAACGGATTAAACGTGTAAAATAAATTATTGTTCACTTAAGAGGTACATTTCGTTTCGCTCTTACATTCTCTCTTTCATCACCAGAGTGAAAGTGGTAAAGTGGATTGGTTGGCTCGACCATGCCCTAAGGGGACAAAGTAGAATTCCGGCGCTGACAGGCTTCAGTTCGACTCCCACCTTGGCCAAACACAGAGTAGAACTTTGGGGTGGACAGGTTTCAGGTGGTGTTAATTTGCCAACTCTTGAGAAACATGGACAAGTAACTGTCCTAGGTTCAATGATGAATGAGATTTTATTTTATACTATGGAGACATCATGGGTACCGATTTGCTAAATTTCCAGACTATCCAGATTTTAGAGTATGGTTCTGTTTTGGGATTTTTCAACTAGTTAATAAATCCAATAAAATTATACCTTATTTCTTATGAAGTTTATTCAATTTTGTTTGTTTGGGCTAACACCTTAGACCTAAATTCAAGCATTCACTTAATTTAATGAATATGGCTTATTTTAATTTAAAGTTAAATAACAATTTAAACTAATATAATTAAATTGCATCGATAAAATTTAATATTAATTCAAAAGTTTACATCTTCTAACCTCTTTAATGGAACAGATAGACAAACACCCATAAGAATATTCGTCAACCCACTTCGGTGGCCGCGTGGTCTAGCGCGCTACTCTCTTGTTGGACTAGACTGCTGAAGATGGGGAGATCGGGGTTTGTTCCCAGTTGGGTGCACTGAGAGTGGTTTTCCACTATCCACCCAAATTCCAGTGCATTTACTCTAAATATAACCTTTCTAATCCCTAAATCATTGGTCAGATTAGTAAATAGGCGGATAAACCGAACGGGTAGTAAGACGTGGTGCTAGGAGAAATAACATGCCAATGCCTTGAAAGATGACAAAATTAAATACCACGTTTATTTTTTTTTATATAGCATACTAGACAATCCTGCACGGCGTCACCCGTGACCCTTCAAAAATTTGTTAAAAACAGCCTAATTGAAAAGATAATTAGAGATTAAAAATTAGGATTCGAGGTATATTTGGACCCCCTTCAACCCACCTATGTTAAAAACTTCAGATCTCTGCATCTCGTAGATTTGTCTGGGCATCGCACAAAAACAAACACACAAACACAGACAAACATTTCCTTTTATTATTATAGATTATAGTGTAGACATCACGACAATTTTTATTTTGTTATACTCTTCATAACTTTAAAACCAATGTACCGATTTGAATAATTTAAAAAGTAATTTACTCCTACGTAAACAGCCTAAATGATTAAATAATTGGTTTGGATAAGGATTCATATCATGATACGGATATAATCACTTTTTGTTCGCATGCGTGTTTTAGTTGACTAATTTCAACAAAAAACGTTTATTGTAACATAACTATAATAATTACATATATTGTCTCGCGGATTTTTTTGTTCACATTAGTGAGAACGTTCAATAGGTACAGTATTTGTTTATGTAATACCAATAGTTTTTGCAGCGCACGCGGAGAAAGTATATTTTTAGGCAGTTTTTTATACCTTGTGTAAAACTATCGACATTTTTATTAGGAATAAACTAAATTTTCAAAATAAAATATAGCCTATGTTATTCGCTGATAATGTAGCTTTATATTGGTGAAAGAATTTTTAAAAATCGGTCCAGTAGTTTTTGAGTTTATCCATTACAAACAAAACAAAAATCAAATCTTTTCTCTTTAAAATATTAGTGTAGATAAGTCCGTAGGGACATGACATCCAGTTTCGGTTTCCTTATGTGTAAACTTTTCGCCGCTCTTTTGGCACAAAATGTTACCACGGGTACACCTATGAATGTTGTTTGTACGTCGTACCCACAATTAGATGTGATGGTAACTAATATGAAGTTGTGGATACGGTGGGAATCTTAAACCTAACTTGAGCTTGATTAGCCAATCTCTGATGACAGTTGGGAATATTTCTCTTAAGAGAAAAATGGCCAAGGTACCAGCCGGGAATCGAAACCCAGGACCTTCAGGCTCATAACCAGGTGCACTGACCACTACTCCACGAGGCCGGTTACGTCCGTGAAAGTAAAAAAAATTATAAACAAAGACAGGTGGTAGGATTTAAAAAAATCAATGCTTATATACCCTTGATATAATTATGTAAATAATAAACTCACAATCTATTATTTGTTTAGAAATTTATTAGAGGGAAGAGATCAATGGAAATCTCTTATTACAACTATGACGCAAAATGAAAATAGTTTAAGATGATAACAAAGGTTATTTTGAAAATACTATCGTTTAAATTTAAAGCCAAACATATGTTTTGATTTTTGAATAACAATTATTAGCGAAATTCCAATATATTTTTTATAATAATAATAATATTTAGCACCACGTCTTGCTACCCGTTCGGGTTATACGCTTTAAGTACTAATTACACTAATGGATTAGGAATTGGGAAGGTTGAATGAGAGGAAGTGAACCCGCATTTGCGTGAAGGGAGAGTGGAAAACCATTTAGGAAAAACCACCCCCAGTTCACCCGACCGAGATTCGAACCTCGATCTCCCCGTCCTCAGCAGTATATTTTTTATAGAAAATACCAATGGTAGTTAAGCACCAATTTATCTCCATATAAATAAATGTGACGTTGGACTGCTGACTAAAGCTCCACGGCGTGAAGACAGGCGTTGAAATGCCTCGCAGAATCACTTCACCGATGTGACTATTTTACTTCTACCGCGAGAGAAGCTGCAGTCTCTCTTCAGTATGCGCTGAAATATTTTGTCCGGGTCATTCATCACACATGGCCCGGGGCCGGCCGAGTACGGTAACTCACATAGCGAGAGATTTCTTATAACAACCTGTAGCGTCGGAACTTAAAACGCTACATTTTCTAATCGAAATTGTGGGAACATTTGACTGTTTGTTGCGAGACAGTCGACTCGTTAAACAACTAGCTAAGTTAAGTCATAACTAGTCTAAAATATAATTTATCATAAAATATCAATCATCTAACTTTGTGTATTATGTATTCAAATTAAAATACTTGTCATAATATGTTTTCCTTTCTTTAATATTTGAGGTATGAACCAGTACTGCTAATATTATAATAACTAGCATGAGTTTATTTTATTTTAATATAATTGTATAAAATTTGTAGTCCATATCTTTTGTTTTAAACTTATTAATGTATTTAGCAGATTGCACTTATGATATGTGTAGGTCAAGAATGTGTATCGTGGTTTGTTATTTACAAAATATATATTTATTTATATTTCGGTTACAACTATTACTACACTTAAATGTATAGACCTAATATACATATGATACTCGGTTGCCATGTTCAGTCTAGTCCAGTCAGCTCCTATCTTGGCTGCAACACAAATAGAGTGAGTGACCCTTGTCGTCCGAATCTCTCCACATAACCCTTAACTTCACATTCCATTTACAGGGGGGACCGTCGACCTCGGTGGTCTCGGGCTAAGGTTTGCCTCAAGATCCGATGTTCGTGGGCTTAAACTCAACCGGGGTCAATGGATTTTTCTGAAGCGATAAAAATCTGTAGCACAACTTCCTTCGGAGTGGAAGTAAAGCCGTCGGTCCCATGTCGATTGTGGCATGTAAAATAACCCTGGAAGGTATGAGAAAATACCTTTACCAGCAAAATTGGTAGGCCCTTTCGCTCTTGCTTATATTATTATTATTATTATTATTAGCACCGCGTCTTACTACCCGTTCGGGTTGTACGCACTTACGCTAATGTGTAATGGTAGGGTGATTGTGAGATGAAATGGAGGACCTACAGTTTAACGTGGAATCCGGACCACGGTGGAGGCCTGGCATTCCCCACATTCACAAGATGTCTTGTCAGAGGTGAAGGAAGGGTTTGGTAATCTGATAAATCTGTGCCGGGACCGAGGATTGAACCCCGGGCGCCAGCACAGAAGTCAGACACCTTACCCCTAGACCACCAGGTCACCTCTTACTTATAGGAATAGTGTCTGATACAAGCAATAGCTTCAAAAAAAATGGACGTTGAATTCATCGAATAAATAAATAAAATATAGGGGGAGCTTTACTGCACTCACAGAATGGGTGTCCATTAATATTTGGTATACTATTCCATAATTTTTCTTAAGGCTATTATGAACCATTATGATCAATTACATTTATAGTCAATCAATGGCTGCTCCACAGAAAAGTAATCACGTATCTAATATTACCCCGTTAGCTTCCTTTGCCTCACTGGATCACGTCTCTATCATACAGTTTTGTAGTAATACGTTTTACTGGCTAACACAATCAATTCCGAACCATTAGTTTATGGTTTCCCCCTCATTAACAATATCACCTCTAGAACGCCTGGGTAGTAAGCTCATACCTGAATCTTTCCCAGGTGGTAAGCTCTCACAAACATATATCTCTCTCTCTCTTCACTAGTTCACTATATATAGTCTATGACAATTCCTTAAGGACGTTGCGACCAATTGGTTTGGTTCGTGTTATATTTTCTCTCGTGTCACCCTTCAAGGAGCATTAGAGCATATCAATATGTGACTGCGACTGTTTAGGACTGAACTGCACGGCGTCAACTTGTTTAAATGTTCAACAAACTGTTTTCATTTTGAATACGGTAGAATACACATTAATATATAATTGTTTTCACAACATAAGGGTCATATCATGACCTATTCAATTTGGTTGAGGTGGCTTTTCCTGATAGTGGGAGAAGCCACATACGACCAACAGCTTTGTGGTATTTCCCTTTCACACGTCTTTTTGTGTCTGATGTGTTTTAACTATACGTTCTCTGGTCAAAATTGTGCAGTTTACAAGTTCACACTTAACTGCCACGACACTTTCAATGGCTTTGGAACTCCAAACGTCAGGTATATAGCCATAGTTCTCATCTAACCACAATACAGTAGAGTGAAAGGGGTGTGGGGTGGTGGAGGTACCTTGTCAAATCATGTGAATTGGGCTGGTGTTCAAGTATGACTTATTTTAGGGCATTGTCACAGTTGTTCTGAGATTTTTAACGTACTGGGAAAGCATTGTGCATAGAGTTATATGAAATGTTTCTAGCAGGATATCTGACTGTGCATGATAGAGAGCTATGAGAGTTTAAGCTATCCCTAGTGGTCGGCACATTTATTGGAGCCGTCTAGACTCAAACTGGCGTCCTTGATTGGTATGTATTTACACTGACACACCAAATCTGTAAATAAACAATTCCACAGTAAGTTTAGCTACTGTCAATGCTTCCACGCCTGGCATAGCATATAACTACATATAATTGATGAAGTTGTCAATCACTACAAGAACGTATTTATTTATTTCCTTGAACTTTCTTAGGAAAGGGGCCCAAAATATCTGCCATTATAAATTGAAGGGTAAACTCCTAAAAAGTAGGTCAAAAGTGGTGCTCTCAATTTAATAGTTACCGACTTCATTTTGGCACATTCGAGGAATTACTTACAGCACATTTTTACATAATCTGTCATCCTTGGTCAATAAAACCTATGGATATTTTTTGCTAATTTCTCTGTTACGAATAGGTGGCCCCCATTTAACTGGGACACGTAATGTCCATAAAATCTCATTTAATAGGGGCAATTATTCTAAAAGCTTAAGTAATACCAGTTTATTTTCTTCCAGCTAATTATGGTGCCGTCATACTACTTATCTTCTCCACTGTTACCTAAAATATTTTGTATCATTTTCTACTGGATACGTAACGTAAGATTGGTCTCTCCCTGTTGACATGGTTGAGTTTCGAAATGTCCCTGATATCCTCAATAGTATAATGTATTAATATATCTGAGTCCGACCAATTAAACTGTCTGACTTGAGTCCTCTTTATATATACTGGAGACCATCATCTCCTCACGCCCTGATTTTTTTTCAATGGGAGACTGATCTGTCCCTAAGATTAGACACAACTCTTTTAGGGCGATCCTCAAAAACACAAAATCAAGTTCAGCCAACTTTTTTATTCACCGGTAATCCTTCCCTTTAGGTTATTTAAATTGATGCATGCAGCGAAGAAAGCTGTGATATGTGATCGCTTGAAATCTCTTTCCTTATAGGTTGCATGAATCCTGAAGTAACGAATTGCATACACCAAAGTCGAAGCCTCACTCCTGGTTACACAATAGCGACGATCCACCTTTGTTAGCACTTGGCTAATATCTGACAATATGAATTCTTCTCCTTCCTGTATTTTACTCACAAAACATCATTTACTTTCTCACTGGCATATGTAGCCAAGATAAACTCAGCGTTCATCCTTGAATAAGCAGGAATTGGACAAAATGTAAAACTTTTTTCGGCTGTTTAAAAGAAATTCACAGTTTTTAAATCGCATAAACTTCCATAATTTTTGTGTTTTTGCGTCAGCAGATAGAGATCATTTTTGCCTCCAGGCCAGCTTACCGTGGCCTCTTGAACACCTCATGGAGCCTACTGATGTGCTCATCAAAGGTTATTCAAATCACAACTACTACGTTCAAATACATTAATGCCGTATCCCACTGGAGTTCAAATATAACTAAATATGTAGATATTTAGTATGTTCTGGGGCCATTAAAACTCCAAAGGGAACTATCTTGAACCAGAACACTCTGTCTCCTATTGTAAACGTTGTCTTCTCACGATTCTATAGAGCTAATTCTTGTCTTATGTAGAAATCAAAACTATTTGTATATCTCCAGTCAGGAACCGTGTTAAGGGTATTGTGAATTAGTACGAGCTTTATGTAATATGTTAAGGCACTTCTCGATTTCCAAAGACTAAGGGGATTACTCTCTTGGACACAAGTAAGGGATTAACTCACCAAGACGTTCTTCCAGACAAGAATATTTAACGATTTTCTTCCTTTTGGCAAAGTCGAAGCAGTCATGAATTCAAATAGAATGGTCACATCTACATAGTAAGTACATTATTTCTGCGTCAGCACAAGGTCTAACTTCATTCATCCTCCATTAGTGGTAACCATTTTTGGTTCGCCCAGCACTTGATTTCGCATATCCATTTGTAGGAACTTCTTTCTAACCATGTGCACCAGCTCTTTATGCCATTTAATTATTATTTTTTTGGTGGCATACGTCTTCTTAGTATGTATCCGTCCATATAAATCTCACTTCCAAATCGTTCATATACTAATAGGTATCCTGTACTATTCTATTCACCTTCACACTGCATCTCAACTTAAGTGATTCTAAGTTTCGGTCTTATAAAATAACTTTCTTTTTATCATATGGCCCATAGTTAAATGACTATCCTTTTAGCTTGTCTTGCACAACCCACTCAACAAAACTTTACCCTTATTTAAGTTTAGTTTTCAAATTAGGGATTTACCTTCTGGGAACGGGCCATTCAGTTTCCAGTGTCTCTGCACTCCTACCCAGACTTTTGAGTTCGTAATGACCGTCTCCATCAGTGAATATTCTGATATTAATAGTTTGTAATGTATCTGTTACATGGTTGTAAGTACAAAAATAGAGATATTAGGAAATCAAAGGCTACCATTCCTCTTATTGCTGTAATAAATACTAGAGGAAGTGCAATAGGATAACTTAAGAATCTCCATCACAATTTTTTGTTGGTTGTCGCTGAGCCTGATAGGGGTGGTTTTGGGTACTTAATTAATAGTGAAGGGTGACCTGGTGGTCTAGGGGTAAGGTGTCGGACTTCTGTGCTGGGGTACGGGGTTAAATCCTCAGTCCCGGCACAGATTTATCTGATTACCAAACCCTTTCTTCACCTCTAACAAGACGTGTATTAATCACAACTTGTGAATGTGTGGAATGCTAGGCCTCCATCGTGGTTTGGATTCCACGTTAAACTGTAGGTCCTCCATTTCACCTCACAATCACCTTACCATTACACATTAGCGTAAGTGCGTATAACCCGAACGGGTAGTAAGACGCGGTGCTAATAATAATAATGGTGAAGTAGTATAGGTATTTCAGTATAATAAGAGCAGACATCAGTTTTAATTTCTTGTGTGGTTTCAGTTTATGCCTAGTAGCCCTCTCAACGCTTGCCGCTAGTTTATCCCCTAGTAAAACGCTTTTCATCGTTCCTCTTTGTTTCATGGCTTCACGGTATTTCAAGACCACATCCGGATCAATACATGACAGGAGCTCTCCTCTTACGCTCAGCATTGGATCTATCAATTACCATTATTGCTCTTTAGATGCAATTCTTATGCTTCTATACATCCCAGTCAAAGAGTTTCCCTCCGTAAAATTCAACATTTCTTGGATCTGGTTTCTATCCTTCGATAGTACATCGAATAACATCATCTATGAGGGCTATGACCGTCAAGTTGTTCTCCTCAACTTTGACCCCCTTAAACCAGTCAACCAGCTGTGATATTAACAGGCCCATTACCAAGTGTGATAATAAAGGGGACAAAAAAATTCCCAATCAACACTTCTCATTCTATATGTGTTATAATCTCTCTCTTTTTATTATGGTCACTATATCGAGTTATAATATAATGGTGATATATTCAATTAGAATCGTTTTCGCTTTTTAGAATTCAAGAGCTCTTAAAACACTTTGTGTGGAACCGAATCAAAAGCTTAACCAGGGCCAAAGTGAAGTCGTTTCCTTTTTTAAGCAGCTCTATGATTAGGATAAATACATTTTTTATTCATGATTTAAAAATAAGTCCTTTTGACCCCACTGAATAAATGTACACAGTGTGCTATCAATTACACTAGACAGAACTCTGGCCCAAATGTGGGTCGTAGATTTTCAGTCTTACTAGGCTATTTACCAGATTTTGGGCTCAAAACAGCTATATTGTGATACCAGGACATCGAATAAGTATTATTATTAGCATCACATCTTACTATTCCTTCGGGTTGTACACACCCCTTCACCATAAATATGTAAGATAGTACACAACATGTGCTTTTCTTTTTTAGTAGATGGGACTTCATAATCCCATCAGGAGCTGGGGCTCCACTCGACTTGCTAAAATTTTGAAACACCTCCTTTGATTTAATTTCAGGGAATAGCCCACCCAACGAGCAAGCATTATTAGTCGAGTCATCCAAAATCATGTCGATTATGCCATATGCCGCTCTTGCCAAATACTAAAGCTTGTATGATTCCTTACATCTGCCAAGAATCTGTCCCGAGATGATTCGTCTTTAGCTTTGCTATCGATAATTGGGTAGGCTTAGGTCGCGATGGCTCTTAGACTAAGTTCTATGAGTCATTTATCAAACTGTCTGGTTCAATTTTGAAAGAGTAGTTTATCAAGTTTTATTCTTTCACGTAGGCTGAACATTTCCTACAGTCGCTTTACTATGTTTCCCATGCTTTTCTAGAAATATCTGGTATTCTCTGAGAAAAATACCAAAGATCATACTCTTTTTTATCCTGGTCCAACCATCTGTTTCCCAGCAAGCTGGGATTAAAATATCAACTCATGTCAATCAACAGCACCCTCATATGTGGTAGGCTTTGCACACATTCTTCCTATATTGATGTAAGCAATCTGAAAGTCAGCATAATTTAGAAGTGGACTATATAAAAATTAGAGCAGTGAAAGGCTTACCTGAAGAATGTAGCTACATTGAATGAGAAATCAGGACAGCTTTCTTGAAAATTTATTCTCCCACATCATCGATTTTTACACCCAAAATTAACCTTCCACATTACTAAACCATTAAGATTAGTACAGGAAATACACTAATGCAAAAACAAAAAGTAGACCTAACACACAAACACGCTCTTTTTTGGAGTCATCAGCCAACTAACTGCAAGTAAAAAAAAATGGGGCTAGGGGGGAGCGCCTATCCAATCAGTAGAGAGGAATGCCTTTCATTGGAGGAGTAATAAAAAGAGTGGCAATTCGAAATTCAAAACGACAACGTATACAAAGTACCCTTGGACTCGAATAAAACAAAAAAATTATACATAATAATAAATTTAAAACCAAGACTAAACATAATGTGTACTCATAAATCCTACCACTTTCACCAATTGTATCCATCCAAGTTTCATTATTTACAAAACATGTATTTATTTCCTTTATGTTACGTATATTATTAACACTATTACAAATTCAATCCAAACGAATAATGGAATAACAATCGGACACCGTGTATGGTCTAGTGTAAACAACCCTTAGTTCAGTCTTGTCATCCAAATCGCCTTTGTAGACAGCGATTATCAACATTGCCTCTAATTTCACATTCCAAAAACAGGACTACATTCGCGAAATGGGTGACCCATACTATTCGACACATATGTATTTATTTTATTGCGTAAAAATATCTGAGTTGAATATTATTTTGTCATTTATTTACCTTTACTGAAACACTTAAAGGTTTGTCCTTGACATTGGCTAGTAAGACTGAAAGAGGGGTTCATTATTTTACACAGGTGTTCTTTAGAGTTATCTACGTGTGAACCAAAAAACGTGAGATAAAAGAATTTTCCATTTCGGAAACAAAATAAAAAATTCCCCCTATTTAAATTGAACGAATGTATTCAATTATCCCCAATTTTTGAGGTTTCCACTGCAAAAAGTTCTTCTAAGGATGTTAACACCAGAAATAACTAGCCTCAATGGTGTGGTCAGTGCACTTGGTTACAAACTTAGGGGTTCCGGTTTCAATTCCCCACTGGTACCTTGGGTATTTTTTACCCCTGTGGTCATCAGGGTTTGGTTAGTTAGGCTTTAATTTAGGCTTAAGTGTTTATACTAGTTCCACAGCCTCATACTCATTATCACCATTATCTCATCTCATCGGAACATGGAAAGAGCCTACACTAAAATATTGTACGATTAGTACATTGGGGTCCTGGGCAGCGGTACATTAGTATTGGCTAATTTTTCCACTACTGGGATACGAATGACGTAACCCAGACTCTCAATATTTATAAGACCAGAAATCTTATCAAATGATTTACAATAAAGCAATAAACAGTGATTCAAGTGTTAACTTCTCACAATCACGTAGTGACTAAAGTGCTTTGTAGCTGAATATGTCACTAAAGTAGGATTTGTTGAAAACCAGATAATTATGTTAATTCCTCTCATGAGATTCAAATGATATGAAAATGTTATTAAAAATGTTTATCTCTAGTTATTGCTATTATTTGTTTTTCTCTGGTATTTGCTAATTACCCTCCCGTCCAGCAAAAGACTACAATAGCTTAGTGAAGCCCAGCCCATCATTTCCCTACTTAGTAAGCCGCAAGCCACCACTGTTGTAAATTTACCGTAGAAATTTAATCTCTAGTCTGAACCACACACTTACGGGAAGTACATTTTTGTAGCTAAAAAATGTCTACCTGGCAGAATTCCACAGGCAGGGGTGAACTGGGCTAGAGAGACATATCCCGGTCGGCCGGTTTGTTTGGGCTGAGGTAGCTACTTTAAACTAAAACAAATAAATTTGTATTTATTTATTTAGTACCATGTCTTACTACCCATTCAGGTTGTATGTTTATGTATTAATTACGCTAATATAATAGGAATTTAGATGGTTGAATTTAGGGAAAGTGAGCCCACATTTGCGTGGAGGGAGAGTGGAAAACCATTTAGGAAAACCACCCCCACCTGACCAAGATTCGAACCTTGATCTCCCCGTCCTCGGCAGTCAAGCTCAACACGTAACTAGAGTGTTAACCAACTAAGCTACCGAGGCGTGTGTAACAAATATAATCCTCTTCGAATGAAAAAGTAGCACCTGGACACGGGAATCGAACCCCAGTGTCATTTTTCAATTTAAAGAATATGATATTTAGGTGCGTCTATAACGGTAATTATCAAATATATTAGTTTTGCTATTTATTCCATCGTAAAATAAATATATACATTCAATCCCAAATGATTGTTTTGATTCAGTTTAAGTTAAAAATTTCAGTCAATCTACTCAGAATACATTGTTTGTGAATGGCATTAGATGTAAAATCGTCCCGTTTACTTTTTATTCGTGTTTTTTTATAAACAGTTACTAAGCCCAATTTAAAAAGTGTTTGTCTAGTAAGTAGGCCTACTATACAATCTACGCAAGTAAAATGTTGAATATCATTTTAAAAACTAGAATATTTTAACAATCTAATCAAAGCTAATAATCTAGAAGAATTTGTGCTCTTGCCTCTTGTCGGTATAAAGTATAAACTGATATTTTAAGTGGAGAATAGCGATGTAAGTATTGATAATGTAGCTGAAATTAGGTCGTCCTAATACCGAACATGTTGGTACCTGGAGAGGATTATTTGCGTTGGGCATATGTGAGGAGTACAGGCTGTGCACACGCCGTGTTTGCTGTGCCATTCTGCCCCTAATTTGCCATAGTGGTGGCCCACGGGTGCCTAGCAGTCGTGCGGCCTTTCAACCTTGTCAATCTAAATTTAACTCAATTATATCCACGAGTATTTCTAGGTTAGGTTAGGCTAGGTTATGTTAGGTAATGTTAGGCTACGCTTAGATTAGGAGGAAAGCCCTGTGAACGGAGGATGCTACCAGAAACCGCTTTAACCCGTGTCACCATCCTCATGGAGGAATTCCCGCGAGTTGCTCTTTTACTTGCTCGCAATCTGGACACTAAATAATGTAGGTGGCCATAACATTCTGGATGTTTTCAAAATAAAGACGAATTTTGCCCTGCTACCAATCAGGATACAAACGCTGAAATCATCTCGAGATTAAACTTATTAATAATACAAATTTTAATACTTCACCTCACCACTTGATCTTACAGTGAAACATAGCTCTAGTGGTATTTATAAATGTATGTAGGTCATATAAGTATTCCTGGGCCTTTTGAAACCTGCCAGTCCACCTGTGTCCACAGGTGGTGCACAATAACTACAACCAATGTTATTATTTACCACGGATATGAAGCAGTTGTGCGCAAGCCCAAAGTAGTATCACTTGAGCATATGGATTGGGCTACGAGGAATAGAATAGAAGAATATTGTTGTCCTCGGCTTGGCTTGTAGTCAGTGAATTCCCCAAGTAAGTCAAAAATTTAATTTAGGTTCCATGAGTGCGAATTCTACCTACACTTTTAAAAATTTCAGGTTAGGTTAAGACAGGTTAGATCAGGTCAGCTTAGGTTAGGATAGGTTAGAAAAGTCTAGTTATCCTTCGCAAAACACACAAGGCTTCCCTCTTGTTTTTTTTATAATTTCTAAACTTTAAAAATAGCCCTAAATATTATAGTTATAAATAATAAGAATTATGATGACATTTTTAGAGCAAAGATAGAATTGGTGCTCAGGGAACCAACATTAGCTTTTTGACGTACTTGGTGGGTTCAGTGACGACAAACCAAGCAGGGTGAAACAACATTTTTATATTTTGTTCCCCCTACCTCAGTTCCTGGGCTCAATTACTACAAATTCAATATCATTGATCTAATAATATACTAGATTATTTTTTTATCTTAGTATATATTTAAAACCTTCAAATAGGATGATTTCAATTTCATGCATCTTGATATAACTTGTTTGTGATTTATAATATTTGGACAGAAAGAAATAGAATTATTAATACTTATTGTGTTTATTGAAAAGTTATTTAGGATATCGGGAATATTTAAAAAAAAAATGTAAAATGGACAACCTTAACTTTATGCTGTTTACTATTTACAAGACATAGATTTATTTAAACTCTATCTACAAATAGGTTTTAAAAATGCTAAGGATATTATTTATCTGATGTCTGAAAAAATTGGGTGTTACGCTTGATAAATAAAGGTTTGATTAAATACACATTGTATTGCGTGTTGATGTAGCGAAATAGACAACCAAAGCGAAATCACAAAGGCAGTCAAGCAGTCACGTGACACGAGGCAAAGTGTAAATGGAAAAACGTATAATCAATTTAGTTTCCTATTGAAAATTATAGTGTAATATAACATTTATAAAGGGTTGACTCTCTTCAGTGGCCGCGTGGTCTAACGCTCTACTCGTGCAGTAGATTAGACCGCCGATGATGGGAGGAGATTGAGGTTCGAATCTCGTCCGGGTGTATTGAGGTTTTATCCTAAATGGTTTTTCACTCTTCCTCTAAGTAAATGCGGGTACACTTCCTATAAATATATCCCTCCTAGTCCCTAAAAACCATTATCATAGTCAGTATATAAACGTATAACATGAACGGGTAGTAAGACACGATGCTAAAATTTGTTTTTAACCTACACATAATAAAACATAAACGTTAATTAATACATAAAAATTGGGACACTGATAGTGTAAACATTTGTCATATGATGAATTTACAACAAGCACGAAGAAAGCTATTTTTTCCAGGGGGGTCCGCTAAAAAATCTGTAATATGTGTTTGAGCCCTATCTAAATAATAATAGAATAAATTGAAAAATGACACCTGGATATAGGAATTGAACCTGGGACTTTTGGCTTAGCGCGCAAGTACTCTTTCACTGAGCTATCCAGGAATAGTCGATTGTGATTAAGATACGGCTTATTTTAGTAATTATAATCAAACCTTTTCCTTTCATATTTACTTAGTTTTACAGCGTTGCTATCTTCCATCTGTTTTCCAATTTAGTTGTCAGTCGTATGTCGTAGGCCAAATATTACGAGTTGGTACCATTAGTTATCATGCTGAAGCAGTGGCGCACCCAGAAATTTACTTGGGGAGGATCAAACAGTCACTGTAGTAGTCAGAATTAAATTTTGGAGGGTATGGTTAGCAAAACATAGTGTTTATTTTTAAAGGGGCTTACCCTCCAATACAAAGGAGAGTCTTAGTACACTCTCCAGTAAAAAGTAAAAAATATGGGTGAACTTAGAAGCTGTTTAGACTGTTCTGTTCTTGGCAAATATTTTAAAATTAAATGTCTCTGAGAGATATTTGGAGAAGTTTCCTCTTTGAAAATGGTTGAAATTAGTTGTCTATTAAACAAATATTAAATTCATTCAACAAATCTTTAGATCTCGATTTTATAGTTCTACTTGATATGTTTAAAAGTGTATACTAAAATTATTTGGATCTTGGGGGTGCTGTGCTCCAGAATATATATGATAACAATAGGTCATTAAGGAATTTGTTATTAAATTTAATCGGCTTTGAATAGTAAGCCATATAAATCAAAAAGTATTTAATAAAGATATTTAAAGTAAAATATAGTTGTTTACCAAATTAAACCAAAAAGTGTGTGTTTGTTTAATCAAGAGTTCTCCGGACAGTACAAAGTCATGAATTGGGCCACATGTGGCCCATGGGCCGAAGGTTTAACATGTTTGCCTTAGAACATTCGATCGTCCAAGTAAAGTGAACGAGATTCATTGCCATCCTTGTTGAATGCGTATGTCATGAACCATTAGCTTTAAAGTTGACCTCGGTGGTCTTGGGGTCAAGTGCTAACCTCAGGATTTGATGTTCGTGGGTTCTAACCCAGCTGGAATTGACGGATTTCTCTTGAGCAATATAAATATGTAGCACAGCTTCCTTCGGAGGGGAAGTAAAGCCGTTAGTGAAATGTCAAATTGTTGCATGTAAAAGAACCCTGGAAGATATGTGAAAATACCTTTCCTGGGCAAAATTGGTGGGCCCTTTCGCTCTCGCTCATAGAAATTTTCGTGTGCTGATATAATCAGTCGGTTCAGAAAGTGCACGTTAAGTACTTCAACATAATACAATTTTATAAAATGTTCTTTAAAAGAATAATCAGCTTTTTTTCGAATGTACTGGGATAGGCATTAAAGTTGAGACACCAGAATATTCCAAAAAAAACGAAGTATTTTAGAAAAAATAGTTTCAAGCAAATTTGTTTTTTTAACCTTTGAGGTAAAAATAAAACAGCAATAGTTACTTTTGATTTGGTGAACATCTTCAAGGTTATTTTGAGATCAACTTTAACTTAAAGAAAAAATAACAAAGCCTATAACTTCCGTAACGGTATTTTATTCTACACAAATAAAAAACTTTTTGTTGAAATATTTTTTATTTGACAACCAAAAACTTTTTAAGATATTTTAACTTGTATATTTTTAAAACAATTTTTATACAAGAACTTTTTATTACATTAAAAGTGTATCGATGATAAAGACTTAATGGTCATCATGTTGAACATTTATTAAAGTAATTTTAAAAATAATGTTGCATTTAATGTAATAAAAAAAACATAATGTAATCAAAAGTTTTTGAATAAATATTGTTATTAAAAATCAACCAGTTATAATATTTTCAAAAATTGATGTAAAATATAATAAAAGGTGTTTTTTGTAGGGTAAAATTCTGACAAAAAAATTATAGCTTTTCATTTAAACATCCAAAGTTGACCTTGAAATAAACTTGAAGACGTCCACCAAACCAAAAAAGAACTAGTGCTCTTCTCTTTACCCCTAAAAAACAAAATACTTTGGTCAGAAACTTTTTTTTAATACTTGGTTTTCGGTATATTCTGTTGTCTAAACTTAAATGCCTCATCCTATATTGTGAAACTTCATCCTTTCATTGACGCAGGTAAAACGAAAGGTATAGGTTGCATTCAAGAAAATATATATTTGTGTAATTTCCTTCCTACGTTGTTCTATGGGAGGATCTTCACCCTAGCACTTGTGTATTCTAGAGGGGCGAGGAGGAGGGAAACTTCTCCCCCCTGCTGTTGTAACAACCCTTATCTAAACATCTCCCCCACCCCCTAACATATCTAGGAAACAATGGAGACCATTGTTGCCAGCGATCCACGGCCCTCTCTAACAATCATTAGCTTCTCTAATCTCTGCAAATTGATGGTAATATAGGACTTGACTGTATCGACGGGACAACAAGCCGGGCTCTTCATTTTTATCTCCTCCCCCCCTCTCTTTTACACTCTCCCTCTTTCTCTTGCTTGAATGTTTGGTCGTTGCTGAGGTGATCCTAGTTACAGACGCGCTAAGTGTCTTTACAGAGATTGGGACAGTCTGAGCCGGATTAACATGTGTCCTATCTAATATTATATGGATTAAATACACAAGCGATTGTATTTGTTAGTTATGGTTATAGGCGAATCTAAATAGCTTGCTCTTCAATTAATAAATATGGGGTAATATATTCGCTATTCAAACGATCATGATATGTGCATTCGTGTAATGGGAATTGTACTATTGGCAGCATAACACCCCTCCCGAGTCGTGGGTGGCTGCGTTATCTGATAGCCCGTGATCTTATGGCTTACTACCCCGTACAATTATAATACTTGTACAAATGGCTGAAATAAGACAATACCGAGTTGAAGAAGGCTGCATTATCTGATAGCTCGTGATCTTAATAAATCACACATTTGTAGCCGAAGATTTCCGCACGTCCATCATAGACTTTGCCTTAAAATATAGGTGAAGAATGACCATGGGCACGGGATGAATCCTGGATAGCTCAGTTGTAAGAGTATTGGCGTACTAAGAAAAGGTCCCGGGTTCGATTACCGTGTCCAGGTGTAATCTTTCAATTTTTAGAATATGATATCTAATTGGAGTAATCCTCGATAAAAAGCATAAATAATAGCTTTGGCTATTTTATTAATTAACATATTTTTACCAATTACTTTTATATAGTGAATAAGGCCAAGTATGAAAATATTATTTCATAAATTTCAGCTCCCAATTTAAAAAAAAATCAACAGCAAATGGAGTTTCCAAAGCTGTTGTTCTTTGTTGTCATGCATAATTAGGTCAAACCAAAATATTCACATGAAATTTATTTGAGCTAAATTGCTTTTTCAAATTATTCTATGTAGATTATTCACAGAATTTGTATTTTGAAAATTATTTCATAAACATTTCTAAATAATTCCCAAATATTTGTGAAACTAGAATAGAATTCAATTATTAAGTCGTGTTTAAATGATGAAGTGACTTAACTACCTTGGTATCAATGGTAAAAACCGAGAGAGTATTTGCTGTACTTCATCACTCAATATGATTAATTCCGTCTTTGTTGCGGCTTCTCGGAATGTTGAATTCTCTTGACTCTCTACAAATTTCAGATATTTGAAATACTTTGCTTCCCTTGGCTTAACACAAAATAAATTTCAAGTGAGGATTCTCCGTGTATATTTATTATATATGAAACGATTCTCAGTCTTCATATCACACCCTTATAAGAGCATTGTTGTTGATGGTTTTCCGATGTATTATAATATGGAATTTTCACATAAAAGTTTTGCAAAGAATCACTATACGATTCATTTAGTAATGATATAGAGGCAACGAAATTGGCCTTTGTGTGTGTGTGAGCATTATATTCACAAGAAAGAACTAGGGATGGTGGAATATTATTATTAGCACCGCGTCTTACTACCCGTTCGG